>WBMV01005726.1:141096-291487 GCA_013396655.1 Campylorhamphus procurvoides | reverse complement strand
CTCCCCCGGGGCTCCCTCCTGCCCACCCGGGGCAGGGCCAGGGCCAGGCTGTCCCCGCTCCCCCGGGGCTCCCTCCTGCCCACCCGGGGCTGGGGAAGGAGCTGCGGATGCCCCCGGGCAGGGCCAGGCTGTCCCCGCACACCCGGCATGGGGAGGGGACGGGACGGGAGGATCCCTGTTCGCATCTCGTGCCCTTTTTATGGCCTGATCGCCAATCTCTTTCCCCGGGCAGGGAATGTACTTGCTCATCGCGATGTGTAACAAGTCACTCCTGCAATGGTGGTAGTGGTGGAGGGGGGGTGGGGAGAGCGGGCGGGATGCGTTTTATAACATCTCTAATTACGTGAAATTGTGGTCATGTCTCACTCTAAGAATAACTGGCAGTCCTGGCATGTCGGACTTTTTGCAGAGGTGGGCTAGTTACTTGCTTATAAATGTTACGGCTGAAGAGGTGCCTGTGGCAGAGGGTGGCTCAAGAATTGTTTTTATCTTGTTAACCAGACTGAGAAACAAGTAGCAGATGGAAATTAATAGACTTTGTTTTCATATTTAATTATCTTGTTTATTTATAGGCAAGAGATTCCTTATTATTTTATGACAGAGGTTTTTCAGAGGGTGTAATTTTTACACATATTTTCATTCAGTTCAGATATTAAAAGTTAACTGAATTCTGTCAGTCTTATTTATTAAGTGTGGTTGTCTCAGACTAGAATTTCTGAATAACACTGCCCTCAATTTTTGGGTCCAAGCTGAATCCAAAACTGTGAGGAGCCCTGCATAAACAAGTAAAATAATAATAGTAGTAAAAAGATGCTCTACATGAACAAAAGCTTTTATTTTCTTTGGGCAGCATTTAACTGACAAGGCAGTGTTTTAAAACATTGTAATTAACTTTTATTAGCAAACAGTTTTTGATTGCGTGGAACAAATCTAGGTTTTAGGTACACCTTCGGTGGCTGAAACAACATAAAAATCCTTTGTTTCTACCTTAACCCAGCAGTGTGCTGCTTTTCATAAAGTTACAACATGTGATGCAAAATGAGAAGAACAGTCTCCTTGACCCAAGAGAGACAAAATTAAAAATCTCTTCAGAGGTTTGGGGAATCTGAAATGGAAGCTGAAGAAGGGTCTAAAATTTCAAACAAGCCTCCCTCTAATTGAAGCCCTCATCCACTCTGAACAAGTTACCGTGTTCTGACACAGTGATTGATTGTCATTGCTTTATGGGGCCTCCTTTAGTGTGTGAGAAAGGAGAAAAACCACCCCAAAACTGCAGTGCTGACTCCTGATACTGGGTGTTGTTTTTGTGTGTTAGCTTTGAGTCAGTAGCGAGGCTGGGGATTAAATACTTGCAAACACACACATTTCAGGATCTGAGGCCTGGGGCTAAGGCTGAGATGAAATACAGTTTTTTTAGTTCAGCATCAAGTCTGACTGTAGTTGTCTCAGGGAACAAAGGTAGAGACTGAACAAAGATGCAGTATTAAAACTTGTGCCCACAGAATGATAAGCTTTTAATGTCTGTTGTAGTCTGTCCACTAGCTGTGCCAGCTTTAGCAGAAAGCAGCTTGCTAGTTTTTGGCTCTACAGGCTATCTAAAAAATGACCAGAAAATTATTCTGGTAAACGATTAGAGTGAAGGTTTGCTTTTGAAGGAAAGTTGAACAAAAATAGATCTTGGGAAGAATTTGTGTATTCATGTTTTGTTGATCAGAAAAGTCTTTTTGATGCACTAAGCTGAGAATGTTCCATAAAAGTGACTTTCTGGACCGAAAGTCAGTTGAGGGATAATAGTCTCAGTGCGCAGTCAGTCTGTGTGCTGATGAATCAGTGATCTTTTCCAGAACACTGTTGTAAGGCACCAGTATATTCATAGGCTACTTTGAAAGATTTATATAAAGGCTGCTGTTTATTTTTTTAATGTGACTGAGATTAAAGTATCTAAAGAAATCCAAAGGTGGCCTGTTTATAGTGTGAAAGGTCCCTTAAGTCCAGACTCGAAATTTGAAATGGACAGAAATGTGAAAAAACATGTTTGGCTTTCCCTGCTGTTGTTTCTGCATTGAGAAATGTGCCTGTACCATGATACTACAAGTGTACAAAGCTTTTTGTATTGATAAGAAATAGATAGTCAAGAGTAAGTGGCTGAAAAGAACTGAAAGTATTGAGTTTTAGGTGATACAAACAGCTTTTACTTCTGTGTTGGCTTTAAGTGTTGGCTATATCATGCAACACTGGGAAAATTATATCAATTAATGTAAATGGATGGGAAGTTATAAAAGATACATCAAAGGTCCTTCATTGACATAGTAGTTTCTACTTCAATTAGAATTCAGAAAAATTAGAATTCAGCATGCATATTCATACAACTATTTGACTAGTAACTGAAGCAATACATGCTCTATAGTTATCAAGAGAATAGCACACTGAGAAATCAGTGTGATAAGAGTAAATGACCATTACCATAACGCACACAAATATAGTTTATATATAGTGAATAATTACTTGTTTTATAAAGATAAATTGTTTTATTTCTACACACAAGTACTTTCCTACTTACTGTTAGTTTGGCTGAGTTTCACTTAATTGAAACAAAAGCATAACACAATTTTTAATTTAGCTCAAGATTGTTTTTAGACATTGCACATTTGTAGATTTAAGTTGCTCTGTTAAATCTTAATGAATGGAATTCTCAGTGTTCGTGGGAAGGAATGTGTGTGTGTCATACTTAGGGTATTAAACTATGTCATTCTTTCAAATGTTAGTTTCTAGAGAAAATTGCAAGATGTTGCAGATCCCAGGACCTTTTCATTTGGATTAATGGAATACTGTACTCAGTCCTTTTGTCTTTGACAGGTATTTGTTTGGTGAATGTGCTTTATGATGTTTTCTCCCTTTTGCATCATACACATGCAGAGTTTGGGATGTTTAGGAATGCTGCTATTCAGTTTACCATAGCAGACAGGTGGAATAGGAGACATACTTCTAAATTGAGTTTATATGTATTCTTTCAGTGAAAAATTCCAGTCTGGTTCATTACTGGATTATTACACCAGTAATTGTATTACTGTTGTATTGCTAGAAGGGATAAGCAGAGATGTGTAATATTGGTATTTATTCTTCACGAATTAACAACCCTTCAGCTAATACCTCAGCATCAAATAGGTTTAGCTTGAATGGTAGAGGGAATCCATAAAGGGTCACTTAAACTGTTTTAAAAGTCATTATTCGAGAAATCTAATTAATTTAAAAACATAGGTTGGAGACAAATGGTGTGTGGCCAGGAACTTATGGGTGACAGCACAGGATAGGTTGTTCCTTCCCTATTCTTTCATGCTCATCTGCTCAAGAAAGAGGTAACTTATAGGAGCAAGTCCAGACAGTTGAATTTTGCACAGGCATAGTTCTGTTACACTGAAAAAAAAGCTTTAAAAAAAAAAAAAGACAATCTGTGTGAAAAACAGGTGTGGAGTCCCAACCTGTAGATTGTCTGTGCTTTAGGAAGTGTGGAGCTGGAGTGCACTCTGAACAACTTGTGTGGTACCTTCAGTCTGAGTATAAACTAAGGCAATAGTCATATTACTTATGAAGGCCAGTGAGGAGAGAACTTTAGGAAACTTTAATGTTGTTTTGCTTCCATGTAAAATTTGACAATTTGGAAGTGTCAATGTGTGACAGTCTGACCATATGTTGTTTTGATATTTTGGTGTCAATATATTAAATTTTTTGCATATTTTGTCCCCAGTGTACATTGGGCAAATGAAAACACAGACTTCAGTGTTGGATTTCCACTTGTATTGTTTTTTTGTTCTTGAGTAGCAATTGATAACTTTCACGTGGAATTATTTGCAGGTAATGCTAATGGCTGTATCCTCTATATTCTGTCTCTGTGTCATATAGAGAATATATAAATATCTTTGTCTTATTTGCTATACATGCTAATTATTACTTACCTCTCTGATATTTTGATAGCAACTGAAGCTACGCATCTACCTGTGAGTCAGTGAAGTCACTGTAGTATCAGGTGTTTAAAGCAATACTCTCAAGGTCTAGAAAAATTCCATTAAACTCTCCTGGGATCCTCCAGGTTTTGTCAAGAATTGTATTGCATGCTACTTGTATAGATTTTGATTCTGTTTTCTATACTTCTCCCTCTCCCCCTTTTTGATATCAACACGAAGTTTGATGGAATTTTTTTTCAAAGATTGATTGCATAATGAAATTGAGTCAGACTTTGCATTTGGAAATGGTATTGCCAGTTAATAATTCTTCTAAACATTTTTTGTTGGATTTCTGTTATGGTTTGGTTCCAAAATAGTAACAAAGGTGGAAAGCTTTCCAAAGGAGGCTTGAGGCATCAACTGATTCTTTAGACAGTGCTGCTGAACCCTGGCCTAGGGGATAGCTTTGTCTGTAAAATAATACAGTAATGTGCCTTCACCAGTGTCTGCCTGTCTTTTGCCCTGACATTTGCAGTAGTTCCAGAAAAGTGCTGAAGCCTAATATAGACAAATCTGGAAGTGTTTGTTTGGTTTTTCTGCTATTATCTATGTTTGAAAATACTTCTGTGTTGTAGAATTCAGTCTGGTAGCTATTTTAGGACTGTTCCCCAGCTATTTTTCATTAGTGACAGAGGAATTAGGCATGATCAAAGATGCTGAAAGTGTTTTGAGCCTTTCCTTGTGTTGAGAAAAAAAAAATCCCTTGTCCAGTTAAGAGCTGGAAAAGAAATGCTATATACCAAATTATGACTATAATGGCTGTAATGTTTCAGTGTGAATTTTACTTATCAACTTCTTTTACTTCAATTCTGCTGAAGAGCAATTGTGGGCCTGTATAAAAAGGTAAAATGTTTTGTGTGTGTCTTAAATTCAGTGCCATTTTTTTGTTAGTGAAATGGTAGCTGGGAGGAACCTGTCCTTCCCTCTTCCCAGCATACAGAGAATCCAGCGGTCATTTCCTATCAGGTGATAAATTGAAATTAGGCCACACTTATGTCAGAGATTCATGTGAGCTCTATCAATTACAGAAGAGCCACAGCTGCCCTAGTAGCACTAACCAGCCTTGTTTCTGAATTCATGCAGGTTTTAAAGATACTGTGATTGGAAAGTTTTTTTCACTTCTATGAGATACTGAAGCCTTTTTTTATAAATAATAGAACTCGAATGTCATACACGTGCTCTGACTACAACATTTGTATTTTACTCAAAGTTTAAAGTTTTATTTTTGAAGTAATAGGCATGAAATATGTTAGCAAATTCATAACAGATTATCAATGGATGAACATACACTGGTACATTTTTCCAAAAAGGAGTTGGTAAATGTTCAGTGTAAGGAGAAGATCAAAGAGCTTTCTAAATCACAGAATAGCTTCTTTATCTGGGAATGACACCGACTGTTAGAGGAGCTTTTCTGTTTCCAGATTCAGTTTTGTTGTGTCAAAACTCTGCTTTGAACTCAGTGTACATGTTGATTTACCTGTTTGCACTCTGAGTGAGATCTGGAAAATTGATTCAGGAACACTAAAATACAGGCCAGGCCATTTGAAACTATGAATTTAATAGTGGATATAATTGTTATAAATTCAAGAAGAATTGGCATATCCTATGAATGTGCATAAAATGTATTAATTGATCAGTTGGCCAGTCGGATTATTGGAAGTTTGTAAAATACTACAGGACGAAACTTGCAGATATTTTCAGATCTCTGAGTTTTTTGTTTCTTAGTTATTATTTACTGTACTTTTCTTACATTTCTTTTAACCTGGTCAATGAAAGTGTTCGTTCATCTATTTCCCTTTCTTCTTCAACAACTTTGATTTTGTTTTTCTTTTTTCCGTTCTTGTTTTTTTGAGTAATTGGATTTTGAGAGGAAGATTGAGGAATGCTGTCTTTAATGGTAAAATATGGGCCCAAGTTTCTGGTGGTGTATGTTCCTCTGGTCTGTGGTGCTCAGACCTCACTGTGACCTTGGGAGTGCCTCACCTCCATTATCTGTGAGATGAGACTTTGGTGATGTGTGTGGGGCTGACAGGTAATCCCCGTCTCTGTCATCAGCCCAAGGTGCCTGGCAGAATTCAGGTTGTATTCCCTCTTCCACAGAGCCAAGGAGCATGTTGTCTGCCATCCTGCAATACTGAGGATGGAGAACTGGGTTTGATTAAGCCCTTGCTGCAGAGAGGTCCGTGGTTCTTGGATTGAGTCAGTGCAGGGTGTGCTGGTCCAGGGGTAAAGGAGCTCCCATCACTCCAGCTGAGACATGGGGAATCTAAGTCCAGATTCATTTCTGATGGCTGGACTGTTTTTCCACTTGTAATTCTTTACAGTTTGTGAAAGAGTTTATAAGTAGCAGGGAAATTCTTAAATAATCTGGAGATGGAGAGAACTATGTTTTGTTCAAATTGGATGGGCTGAATGAATGTATACTGTGTATCATAGCTGATGTTTTATGTATCCACGGCCTTTGAGATACTTTATTAGTAAGCATTTTGTTTTACCATCAGTGGAATGGAATACACTTGTTTTTCTGGGGATGTTAATCCTTTTTGCCCCGTAGTATTTCTTCCCTTCCTTCCCCCTCTGCATTTAATCCCGTCTTTCTCACATAACACCATAATTCTGTGGGGTTTTTTGCCCAGAGCTGTGTGAGTATTGATTCCCCAGCAGGTTGCTGCCAAAATACATATAGCAGCTTGCTTTTCCCTCAGAGGACAATCATTTGGAATTGTTTTTACTGTGTAAATACTAATTTTCATGACATATATATATTTTAAATATGAGCATAGAGAATAGTAAGTGAACAATATGATCCCGTAATCTTAATTTCTGTAGGAGATTAGGTTAAAGATACAACACTTGAAAAATGATAGCATATGAGCACTTAACCACTATGTAAGTCCTCTTATTTGTGTTACTGAAGCTGTGAATACTGAGTTTTCTTTGTAGGCTGGAGGAGGCACAAAAGTTAGATGGTTAAAATATACCCAGCAAACCAGTCATGTCAATGTAATTTTTTATTCCTTATCTGCACTGTTATGCAGATAAATGAACATTTAGTATAAATTGAGATAACGTAAGGGAAAGTTCCCTCTTTGTCTATTAATTTTATTTTCATTTCTCTAGCAGTCTCTTTGAAATTGCACGTTCTCATGTGATACTATGGAAGTACATGCCATAGCTTGGAAATACATGTCATAGCTTGGAAGCAGCTTGCTTCTGAAACTTGGCTTTTTAGGGAAAGGCACAGGCATCCCATTTGCCCCCTTTTGGGGGTTTATACGTCAGCACACAGCTACTGTTTCTGTTTGCCAGCCACTCTGTTAGTTCAGCAGAGCTTATTTGTTGTCATCATGTTGTGGAGGTACCTTGTGACTGCTCTATTGGTTAATTCAAAATGAGTATTTTAATGGTCTCTTATTTGGGGTACTTGAAAGTATGTGCAAAGCCCACTTCTTAGCTTGTATTATTAACAGATTACTTTAAATAGCATATATGTTGAAGCAGCCTCTTAGCTGAAACATCAAATTGGATTGATTGTAGTAATTTCATACTGTGTTTTTGTATAAATGATGAAGGCTGAATAAAACCCCAATGTACTTCATGTGTTTCACAGTTCTTTCTTGCCTCTTTTATAAAAGTATCTTTAAAAGGTTATTACTTAAGCATCAGTCTACCTTTTTACTTTTGTGCTTTCAAGTAATTATATTGGTATACTGGCTTAATAGCCTCTATATTGTATTTATCTTAGTTTCACTTAATAAGTCACCCATAAAATGAATTTCAACCTATGTCTGGAATTTGCACATTGGTGCTTTTGTATACCCCTGTAGAGTGAACATAGGTTTTATTGTGAAACCAATTAGAAATTGTTTCTTGAGGCTCATGGGCAATAGAGACATGTATATGTAGTGGTTCTGTTCCCTTATTCCATTCCTGTGGTATCTTTTGTGGCTGTATTTTATACTTTATTTTTATTATTTTAATTTTTAGTCACTAAGCTTCATTTCAGTACAGATGGCTTTTAAATTTATTGTACCTTCTACTTTGAGGAAATATATAGTTGTGCCTCTTATGTATTTAACAAAACATGTCTTAACTAGAGGTTTCAAGCATAGATGCTTGAGGGAAGCGTGTGGCTGTGCTGGTCCTGGACGTTGAATACCCGCTGTGTGTGTGTGTTTAAAAAATTGAATTTCACAGGCTGAAAGGCTGAGGGTTTACATGAATTTGTGAAGGAGCTATGATGATGGTAAATAATGATGAGGATGGGTAGGAGGAGGGTTGACAGTTACAACATCTTAGAATCTGGCTGTTATTTTGGCCATGTGGGCTTTTTTTTTCTTTTTTGATATTTATTTTGTCTAAAGAGTTTAATTTCTGTTTGCAAGGTAGAGGCATCACCTTTGCTATTGGTTTTGCTGCCACTGCTCTTTGACATGAGTAATAATATTGTGTGGCTAATCAGGTTGTGTGCAACTGGTATGTTTACAACATACCAGTGGCTCTGAACAGTAATGGGAAAACATGGGGTTTCTTGGTTTTTTAATCAGAGAAAGAAGGAAGCATGGATAGGGGGAAAGCAAATGGGTGCAGGAAGGAGTGAATGAGGAGGGAATGTGAGATGGTAAAAGAAGACATGAAGAAAACAGGAGTATGGTACAGTCTAAGAAGGAGGGGTAAAGAGGTGGAGATTCATGGCTGAGCAGTATCAACCACCATATCAGCGGGCAAAAGAGTCAGAGGTTTCTCAGTTTTGATCTGTGTGAGGAATGTTGCATCTCAATTTAGAAGAATTTGGTGTTCCTAGACTTCTGTAAGATTCCTGATAACTGTATTAATACTCATAACTCATTAATAATAAATGCCTTCAAATGCTTTTGGGTTTTATCTGTTAAGCCTTTATTTCCTGTGACTGCCAACAATGATACAGAATTATGGGCACTTAGACTCAAGGAAGTTTTAGCTATAATACTAACATAAATTTCGGGTAAATGTCCTGATTGCTCCCGTGGTATGATATATCAGTGAGAAGAAAAGGGCTTTGCAGTGAACCTAAATGCAAGTTGCTCTCCATTTCTGTTGGTTAATTCTCAGTCCCTTCAGCACTGGTAAAAGCATGTTAATGGACCTCAGCAGAGATGGGAATGATGCTCAGAAATAGCAGTTTCAGTACACACTGTTGCCATGGATTAGTGAGTTGTATGGAGTGAGTTACTAGTTACAGATGACTTGAGACATAATGCTCTGTGAGCAGTGATGTTAGATCATGATCACAAACATGGGAGTGAACTTTGCTACACTGACACCAGAGTTTTATGTGTTTGGTGTGATATGGATAGAAAAATCAATACAAAATGGGAATTAACAGTTATTTACTTTCAGATAATTTCAGGTTGAAGGGAGTATGAGATAAAAATTCATAGATCTCTGAATTTATTTTCAGGAATGCATGGTAATCCAGCTCTACATAAGATAGGATTTGAGAAATGATGACTGTTTGGTGGCTATACTTATGGTATTTCTTTAAAATATGCACAAGATTTTAGAACAGTGTTATGTTGCACAGCTATCAGATGAGCAGAAATAACCACAGTGGTGTTGGAAACAGTGTAATCAAGTGTGTTGGTACTGGTGGCTTTAGCAGCTGACTGAGTGCTCTTCAGTAGAAAAGGACTGTGGACTTCCAGAGGTTTTTTTCTGTTCAGCTTGTCCTTTCTCTAAAGAGCAGCTGAGGGCATAAATTGTGTCACTTCTAGCAGCTTCTCTCTCCAGTGGGTACAACTCAGAATTGATGAGCTGGTAAATGGTAGCAAACCAGTTTCCCTTTTTTGCCCATTGTCCTTCTCATCTGTCCCATTCTGGTTGTGTTGACAGATCTGGCTTTGATTATCAGATACAGATTTTGCTCACAGCAACCACAGATCAGCCCCCCCTGGGCTTTGTAAAGAGGACAGTTCCTTGGCAGCTGGAGGCTTTTAATTAGTGATTTTAGGGAACCTTATTGCCCAAATCTAAGGAACATCTGAAACAGTGTTGAGTCTATTTGGGCTTCATTCTTGTTTCTACCCTACATTAGAAAGGAGAAAAATTCATAAAGTATTAGAATACAGGATTAGTCCACTCTGAGATACATAGTATGTGACTTTAAATAATTCTATTCTTCAGATCTGTTCATCACAGTAGTCAAACCCTGGTTTCTCAAATACAGAAACATAAAAAGTAATACCACAAGCTTGCTTCTTCTACATGTTTAGTTTGTATTGGAATAAAGAAAAATAACAGCTTCAGATCAGTATGTTAAATGGACTGATTTTTTCTTTTAAAAATATGTTGTTATGCTGATGACATTACATGGAATCCATGCACAAATTAAGAAACATGATTTCATATTAAATTTATGTTTAACGCACAGTGCATTAGCTTTTTGTGGCTTACAGTATTTGAAACTTGGGACTTGTATGAAGCAAAGTGTTATGAAACATTAGATATATAAACCAAATTTTGAAGTGACCTCTGCGAGCATATGAGTAAGCTCAGGAAAGGATTTTCTCTATTTTTGTTTTTCCAACTGTATTCCTCTGGAAAAACTTGCGTGGAAGGCAGAATTGCAGTGTAAACCTATCTATTTGTTCTTCCCAAGAGCAGGGATGGATCCTGTTCCCGGCAGTCCGAAGCAGTTACATAAGCAGGACTGTGGTTCCTGTCTCCTGGTGCTCAGGGCCCAGCTGAGGCTGCTTGGCAGGGCTGGGTTTGTCTCAAGAAAACAAATCAATTGCTTTCTCCTTGAAATAGTAAAAAGGGGAGGAAATGGCATTTATTTTCTGCTGTAGACTGTTCTAAAGCAGGTGTCCTTTCCAGTGGGGCTGCTTTTACTTTCTGGAGTGCAGAGGTTGATAATGCTGCTGGAGTCCGTGTGCCCCCCTGTTACTTTTGACTGTGGTGCTTCCTCCAGCACCTCTGTGGAGCTGCTGCTCTTTTGACAGCCTTACTGCTGCTCAGGCATGTGTGAATGTCTCCTTGTGGAAACTTGGCTGGAGACAACTGAAAACAGTGGCTTTAAAATGGCATGGGGAAAGTCAAGGCAAAAAAAAATGCAAATATTAGTTAAATCATTAGAGAGACTGCTCTGCTTTAGGCATTGTCCACCTCTGTTTGTTCAGTTGATTGAAAAAAAGACAATCCAATGCAACACTGGAATAGTTTATCTTTTGTCAGCATTCATGGGTAGTGAGCTGGTACAAAGTGTTGTATTACACAGGAATAGCCTGCCATGCCCCAGTCTGCTCCCTGGTGCATTTATATTGAGTAGCAGGAATACCAGCAAATTATGGAAAGTAAAATTGAAGGATACTTGGTCATCTTGAGCTTTTGGTGTAGGGAAAGGATTAGCAGCAATTGTATCTTGTTTGTATTTTTTACATTTTTATCTCTTGCTGCTTTTAGTATTTCTTATTAAATGGATTTATGGTGAGTTTAATGAGATTTTCTAATCCTGAGCTGTAGTTTAGATCACGTATTTTTTAAAAATTGTGCTGTCATTTGCTGAGTCTCCTTTAATAAATTAGAATTTGGAAAATGATTATTTTATTTTCTGGTTATGTTGCATGACTGCTACTTTAATTTATTAATAGAACACTTAATTTTGAAATGTTTCATTTGGGGCCTAACCCAAAGCCCTTTCCAGTGCAGGAGTTTTCATGTGTATGACACAGATATTGCTTCTGCTGTGTCACACTTTATAGCACTATGTTTTTGCCTTTTATTTGGCACGCACACGAGGTAGAAAGGGCTCCACATGGGCACAATGTTGTTGGGTGTGTGGTAAATTGCCATTATTCCAGGCATTGCATAACTTGAGTGAAGAAACCCTAACTCTTCCAGTTGTGGAGATTTAGCTTCCAGATTAATTGATCAGATGAAATCATTGATGTTGTAGAACTGCTGTGTGTCCTGTTTCCCCTGTTGTGTAAGGACACTGATCTCCTGTTAATGGAACCCCCTGCTATGGTATTTCTTGTTGTAGTTTGTATTTTTGCAAAGTTGGGAGGCCCGAGCACCTTCCCTGTCTGTAGTCTCTGAATCTCCCATCTGATACTTCCAGAGTGTAGACAAGGGAGAAAGTGAAGACACCAGCGTGGAGATCTGGATTTGCATTGAAGATAATGCCTAGTTCAACTAATCTAAGAGTAATAAAGTGCCTTAAAATGGCTGCAAATGTCTCCCTGCCTACTCAAAGACATCTTCTCCCTGGTAGCACATTATAGAGGATCTCTAGTGAAGTTAAGAGTTGGATCTTTGCCAGGAGATGGAAGCATTTTTTAGCATCTCTTCAAGCTTTGAGCATTTTCTGCATTATTTTAACATAGTATCAAAATTGCTTCTTTTTCAGTCTCTTTCCATTTATTATAAGCTATTCCAATTTGTGCTACTTCAGATTACTTCCATTTAGTGTTGTAAACATTTTTTACTTTTTTTTTTGTGGAAGATATTTCTAATTTTATACTTTTAGAGTTCTTCACTTCTGTTCCCCATGCTTTCTTTATGCTGTGCACGTCTCTGCTTGTCAAATTTCTCTTCAATTTCTGTTTTGCTTTTGCAGTAATTGGAGAGTTCCGGAGGGAAATCAGCCATGTGGGGTGTAACCAAAGCAGCACCTGAGTGACACCCCTGTAGGGCAGGAGGCACAGGAGTTCAGTCAACCACCAGCAGGAGAGATAAGAAACTCCACTGCTCAAAGCAGAAAGCTGGGACAGCAAAGACACTGGGCCTCTCTCCTTTGTAAAGACCTTAGTTCTCTGTGGGCTCTTCATTTCTAGGTGGAAATATATGTATTTTTTTCAAGTGTGATGGAACCCTTTTCTAGTGATGTGTGTGATTCGTAAAAAACCCTAATAATCATTAAGTTTTATGTTGTTGTGAGTATTCTTAGCTCTCATTTGTAGTTATTCTTTTTCTCTTACATTAAATTCTTACTGAAACAATAATTTGGCTCTGTTGCCAACTTGTTTTGTTTTTTCATTAAATCCAAAAGTTGTAATTTACTTTTTTTTAATTGCTTTTTATTTAAATAGATTACATTCATATCTGTAAGCATGCTTTGATTTTTGCATTGATCTTTTTAAGGGGAAATGGCTGCTGGGAGTGAATGTTGAACTGTAAACAAAAAGCTCCAGGACCTCCAGGTAATAGCTCTCCCAAGCTTGCTTTGGAGACTGGGAGCCATTGATTAGATCAGTGTTCTTCTGTGTTGAATGGTTACGGACAAAAAAGTCATTACCTGGGAAGAATGGAACAAGAAAAGCAGAGCAGAATGAAAACAATGAATAATAAGGCCACACTGTAGCCCTGAATATCACTTACCTCAAAGGTTTGTTGGCTTGGAGCACTGGTGTCAGCACTGCAGTTTCAGCCGGGGGTTGGCAGGTCTGATCCATTTCTGATCAGGGAAGGTTGAACTTTGTGGTTAATGTGTGACTGCTTCATGTGCAGTGTGTCCAGTGTTTGCAATGCAGGTGACAGGCCTTGTCATAAATCACAGTCAGAATTGTCATTCATTGATCTGTCTTCTCAAAGGGGTCATGAAAATTGAGGCATTTTCCTCCAGTAGAGGCCAGGAGGGGACATGGTGGTGGCACAGATAACCTTCCCCCCTGCCACACGTACCTGACAGGCCTTTGAAAAACCTTATTCTGAAGCCTTTCAGTGGAATTAAATTTCCTTCACCTCCATTTTTGCATGCATAGGAAACCTGTCTGAAGAACATTGTAATAAGATAATATCTACTATTTTTCAAATACCCAAAATTCATCTTAGTTTACAGAGGTGTGTGTGTGTATATATATATATATATAATCAGGAATTTTACTTGTATACAGGAAGAGTTCTGTTGGCATCCAAAGCTGTGGGATTCTGCATTTGGAAACAGTACTACTCAGAGTGCTACTGTTCAGTTCATTAGTTTCCTGGAATTATTACTGTAGCTTATTTCTGAAAAGAATAATAAACAACCCTGGGAAAATTGCAGTGTAGCATTGAATATTGCTTTCATACATGGAGAACTGGGTTTTTTTTTTAAAGCTCTGTTCATTTTGCTGGAGTTTTAAGATTTATTTTTTTTTCTAACATATGCTGCAGCTTCACAAGAGCACTAATAAATATTTCAACTACCTAACAGGTCAAAATACGAGCACCAGCAAACCTTAAAACATGAATTTAACTTCTCTTACTCCTCGTTCTTGTGGCATTTTATGTTACAAACTCAGTCTGTTTTCTCTGCCCATGGCTGTGTGGGATTTTTGAGCTGTGCTGACTGTTAGGATGCAGCCTGTGAAAATGAGCACCTGACCTACAGAAATGCTGTAGTTGGGAGAGAAAAACAGTTTCTTCTGAAGACTTTCTTTTTTTTGTCTCCCCTGCTAGTGAAGGCTGATGCTGTTGTGGTTTTTGTGAGAAGAAGCCTTTAGGAAATGAAGAGAGCCTAAGATTGCAGGGGGAATAATTTGAAGACAAAACCAGTTGTTTAGCTGGAACAAAATCAGTGGGAAACTGATGAATACAGTTTACAGAATTCAGAGGGCTGTGATTTTTTGTTGAGTATCAAAGCTACTAGCTCTTTATTTTTGGAAGGCCTATTGTAGTGTAATATAATTAATTTCAGAGGCTGGTTTTATAAATTGTTACAGTCAAGGTCATGAGGAATACAAGGACAGTTGGAGTTGCTGCATTACTCTGAGGATTTACTATTAAATGAAGAATAATAATAGGTAGGCAGCAATGTGGGGTTTATTAGCAACATTTTTCACCAGACTATTGTGCCATAGTGTACAGATCTCTGAATTTAAAGCTGCAAACCTAATCCACATCATTTGAAACTTGCAGCATTTGCCAAATGTGCCTGTGCTGGCTGCAGTCATGTGTTGAAAAAAGCATGGTTTGTAGTGGGATTACCAATTATAAAGTACATGTTTGTATTTTCTTTCTAGGATCAGGTAGAACACCCTGATTCAGCAGAGCTGGCTGGTTGTGCTGCAGTCACCATGAAGAGGCACAGGGTCATTCATTTCTTAACATATGTGTAAAAGAAAAAGGTAAGTGGCAAATTCTGCTTTAGAATGGAGTGATTCAGACTTATGTACCTGAAATACGTGGGGGTTTATGTGTTCTTAAGGATATATATTTATATACATACATATGGATGGATGTATCTCTTATATAGAAGATGGAGCATTTTTAACATTTGTTATTTTGTTTTTTATTGAGAGTAATTGCCTTGTTTTAGAGCAGAGATTGTCTTATTTTGTTTGGGAGAGGGGGGAGGTGGGCAGTCTTCTTCCTCAGCCTGTGCTGTACACAGATCTCATCAGTTAAAAATACAGCTATTCCTGGACTCTGAACAAACTGTTCTTTACAGCAGAGGTGCTTGGCTGCTTCCTTGCAAGGGCAGGTAGTACACAGATCACCAAGGGGACCTGGAGCAGTATGTGTACTTGACTATTGTTTCTTGGGGTTGAAGGAAGTCTTCAGGAGTACTAGGTCTAATCAATTGCTTTGCCCGGTTGATCTGTAGTTCTGTGTGGTCATGCTATGGGAAAATGACATTTTCTGGATATCTGATTTTTATCAGGGAGATAATGTTTGGTTTCTCTTTGATCATGCTCCTTGTGACTTCCGACTTAGGAGCTTTTCATGTGTACTTTTGGTCAGGACTGTAATAAACTATTTGAGCATTTTGTTTTGCAAGAGATTACTGAAATGGGTAGGTTCACAGTTACATATTGAAAGAGTAGTCTCTGTAGGACAGCATGATAGAAACTCCTGAGATCTTATTATGCTTCTTTACATACTCTCTGATTTTCAGGCCATTGCTGTGAGGCTCACAGTTGTATGTTGGTATTATTTCCTTTGGTGCATTTTTTATTATAGTGCTTTAATGTGGTTATGTGCTGGTCATCCACTGTTAAAAACAATTTGAAAGATTTAAGGCTGTCAGTTCCTGTGGTGAAAAAATCCTACGGGTAATTTTGGATGTGCAGTGCAGAAGATCATGGGTTACATAATTCCTTATCATAGAGACCAAAACAAATCTGAGTCTTGCTGCTTTGCAGGTACAACACAAGGCCAGTCTCTCGGTACAGCTCATTCCCCAAGAAGGAGCTGGCATGTGAGATAACTGAGCTGGCTTGAGAGACAGTCTCCAAGGTTAAGCCTGTTCAGAATAATACCTAATTTTAAGGCAGGTGTTTCAGTCCTTTATTTCTGCCTCCTTCCCTCCCCACTGTTCAGCTAAAGTTTGGTGTGTGTTTGAATGCAGTGGTGATGAGGGCAGTAATTCTGGGTGTGTATGACACAGACATTCTGGTACATGCACCTTTATATTTAGACATCAGGGGAGAGCAGAGCTTGTAATCTTGATAAAATATAAATTCTTTAGTTTTAGAAATGAAGATGATAAGCCCATGCTGTTGTATGAAGGAATTGATAAGTAAAACACGGAATCGCTGAATTATGCATGATCTGTGATCCAGTGGGAGCTTGAAAATAATCTGATGTGACAGGCTGCATGTTTTAATTAGCTGTTTGCCCTGGAAGACAGAAGAGGACTCTGCAATGGGTAACAAGTGGTCTTGGATTCTGGACTTACTATACCAGTGGATGGTAGCCATTGTATTAATCTTTTTTGGGCTACAGAGTTAAAATAAAATATATAACTTTAGGGTTTTGGGGTTTTTTTTTTTGCCTGTATTTAGTCTTTTCTGCCAAACCTTTGCACGGAGGACTGTATTTTTGAAAAAACATGCTTTTCACTCATTGCTGGTTTATGTCTCCTTTTCCTTGCACTGGCACAGTATCCTCTTCTTCATATTGTACATTCCAGTATATATACTTAACTTAGGAAGTGTCTCCTTTTTGGCAGCATGCAGCTAAAATTGCCACTGAAATTTCTTCCTGATTTCCTCTTGATTTTATTCTCCCTTGAAGTTGTGTGTTTGCTCATGAACTTCTCTCCAAGCTAAGACACAATATTTGAGCAATACTAAAGAGTACCACTATTAAGGATATTTTAAAAATATCATTCCAACCTTTGTATTAAGAGGAACTTTGGAATTAGAATAATTCTAGAAGCCTTCCAAACTTTCATAGTGGTACCTGTGAGTTGCAGTCAAAACTTTCAGAAATCTGTAAAGGAATATGCTTCTTTCTATTTATGTAGGGTATTTCTTAAAAATATTCAAAATAAAATTACATTCTAAACCACAGGGAAAACAGCTACCCAATTATTGCAACATGATGTGTTAGAGCATTTTATTTCCTGTTTGGGTCTTGATTTGCTGGCTGTGGAGAGCTGAAGCATTAGATCTTCAACTGGCAAAGAAATGAGTTGCTGACAATGTATAGTCAGGAAGCATCACTGGGATCTGTTAGAACATGAGTCCTCCTTTTCTGTCAGACAGAGGGCATTAAGGACTTCTGTGCATTTGACAGTGTGTTTTGCCCTTGGACAGAAATTTCTGGGAAACCTTCTGGGGTTGTTGTGTTCTTTAATACAATAATAATAATAATTTTAGCTGTTAGACCTGGAGATTTGCAGCTGACCTTTTCTGAGCAATACCTCCTTGCGCACACAATGAGATCTCATTTAGAGTGGCTGTCAGCTTAGTGACTGGGAGTTTAAAAATAAAAGGTTCTTCATATATCCTGGTACATCACTAAGTGAAATAACAATAGTGATATAAAAGGTCTTTTCTCTCTTCAGCTGGAATTCAGGAACACAAAAATTTTGTGTGACGTTTTTTGGTCCTGCAGAGCTTCACTGACAAATACTCTTCACATCATTGGCCTCAGTGGTAGGAGTTTGCCTAGGAATAATTATTCATGTCTTCATCAGTTGTCTGTTAGGCAGGAATGTTATTATAATGTAAAATAAATACATTATAAGTGGATGTGAACTTATAGGGTATTTTGTACAAAACATTCTTACTTTTGAGACTTCTGAAATGCAGCCTGTGATCAAGGTGGCCAGCTTTTCCATTGCTTATGCTGTAATCTGTGCATCTCTATGCAGTAAATGATATGGGCAGTCATTTATTTTCCCTGCAGAGGAGTTCATCTAAAATCCCAGATCAGAGGACAAATCTGGGAGTTTGTAAACTGACAAAGTCTAGGTTATCTCTGATTTTTTTTTTTTTGCAAAATGGTCTTTGTTCTGTTGATACTTATTGCAATTTCTATGAGACTAGTTCCCTTTAAAATTAGCTTTTGTATATATATTTAAAACATGACTTAATTGATTATAACATGATTTAATCTGATTATGTTAAATAGCAATGTATTTATGTTGTATCATGATCATCTTTTAAAGCGAACATCTATCAAAATTGAAGAAGACCTTAAAAACTTGAACTCAGCTTTTTGTGATATTTTAATGCACAATCTTTTTGTACCAATAACCTAATTATGGCTGTTGCCCCTAGTAAATACAAAACTGCATTCAGTGCTGTAGTTATGAAAATAAAGGTGGTTGATGTTTTCCTCAAATCCAGATACTCTGCTGGAGATGGTAGAGTATTGTTTTAAACTGGAAACTTCCTCTGCTGTGTTTCTCATGTCTGTTGTATCTCTGGTGTAAAAGAGCAGGTTTTTAATTGAGCTGTCGGGTCTAACACTGCTCCATACTGCAAAACAAGGTTCTCACCCTCTCCCCCTCCGTTGCCTTATTTCACAACAGTGAAAGCCAACTCTGAAGAGAATGAGGCTGTTTTGGATGATGTTCAGAGAACAGATCAAATCAAGGTCTCTCTGTGGTATATAGGTTATGGCACACATTTCCCAGGGAAAATGTCTTTGCTGAAAGGGAATCTTTTGGGAAAATTGAATTGGGATGTCTTGTTTTCACAAGACTTTGGAAGCAAGAAGTCCACATTCGTACTGTTAGGGCAAGATGTTATTTGTTATGTGAAGATATAAAGTTATGTAATGATTTAGGGTTGGGGTTTTGGGTTTGGTTTGTGTTTTGTTTTTCTTTTTTTTTCCATTTCTCCCTTGTCATCTTCCTTTCTGGCCCGAGAGCATTATGTTTTGATGAGACTATTTACTTGTGTGCATTTTTCTCGATTTCCAGTGCCTGCCTTTCAGGGAAACAAGGATTATTCAAGCAGACATTTTAAGAGCTAGCACAATTCAAGTAACATCCATTAAGTCCCTTACCAACTTTTACAAGTATGAATCTTTGAAGAATCTCTGGGAATTGAGGAGTGACACACAATACTGCTAACCTAGTATACATTAAAAAATCAGAAGCACAGGGAATTTAAACTACTTGTTCAAAGCCACATGAGCTAATTGGTAGTGGGACAGAACTGAAAGTCAGGTCTTCAGATTGCTGGTCGCCCTTTCTGGTTCTCTAGACTGGTTTTTTCTGACTGGTGTCAAATCAGTTTTGTTTTTACCTTCATGGTGATTCTGATGGCCAGACACATTAATGTGAGAGACTGGAGGTAATAAAATCCAAAGCAAGTTTGGGAAGGTTCTTAACGTAAATTAAGCAAGTTTAAGCACACAAATAATTTTTATTCCTGGAAAATACTTTTGATTTATGTATATAATGTATGTAAAATTTGATTTACAAAGGACTTTTCCCCTTAAATCAGGACCCTGTGTAGTGGAACACTGCTGCTGAAGGTTAAGTATCTGACTGTAATTTGTTCTCTGGCAGGTTCAGACAAGAATCTGGTGGTCGCTCCCTGACAAATGGAGAACTATTTCCAAGCAGAGGCATATAACCTCGATAAGGTTTTAGATGAATTTGAGCAAAACGAAGGTGAGTCATTGTGAACAAGATTGTAGATGTACATCAGATGTATTCTACAAAGAACAGTATTGAAGAGGGAGAGATCTCTGATACCCTTTTTGATTTTGAGCTGCAAATTAATCTCAGAACTTGTAAAAAACATCTGCAAATTTTGCATGGTATGTCTTCAGTATTTCTTAGTAGTCCTCTCTTCTGCTTCCATTAATCTTGTTTACTTTTGTAGAATTTCTCACTCTTTTAATATCAAATGTTCTGTACACTCCTAAAGACAGGTTTTGTGAAGCTTAATCTCAGTAGCAATATTTAAATAATTTATTTTAAACAAATCAGGCAAAACTTATTTTAAGCTTCTTTTGCAGAAATGTTTTATTAGGTCACATAAATCATATAATGAAAGTTATCATACTTGAAGCATTAAATTTTTTGCTTAGTCTAATTGCTAATTCTGTGCTGTCAAGGAAGTTGAACATTTTATGGGGGTGAGAGTCTTTCTAGGCACTTACAGCTGTCTGAAGTATATTAATCAGTACTTTAAAGTTGCTTGTGCAAATTCAACCTGATAGTAATTGGTGTAGCTCCAAATTTCTTGAATTCCAGAAACATTTTGCAAGTTTTGATTTTGGTTATGGCCAACGTGTTTTTGTATTGTGCCTCTATTCAAACATGTCCACATTTATATTTGGAGCATTCTAGTGCAACAGAATTCGTAGAACCTGTAGCTTCAACAGGCCAGTAAGTTCTTTTATTGGAACCCTTTTCCAGATGCCGCTGTCTCACCTACACTGCTGGGTGCAAAGTGGAATCAGATCCTAGATCCGCCTCCTCGCCGCCTGTCCTTTAACCCCACTGTGGCCAACGTGAGTGAAGCTGCAACTCCTAATGAATGTCAGCAGAGAGTGAAGGCTTTCTCCTTGTCCCATTCCGTGACTACACCAACAGGAGGAGGGGATCACTGTGCTAATGGCAAGGATTTTAGCATAAGCCCAGAGACCCCAATCATGTGGATTGATGATCAGGCAGCAGCAGATGATCAGTTGATTAAAAGACACAGTAATCGGGATGATCAGTGTAATGCTGTGGAAACAGGGGAAAGGAGGTGTGGGAATACAGCGTGCTTGCCAGAGGAGAAAAATGTGCTAGTGGTGGCAGTCATGCACAACTGTGAGAGAACACTACAAAGTGGTGATGTGCTGGATTGTAAAAATTACAGCAGTCAGTCCCTGATGGACAATATTGGCTTTACACTGGATAACGAGAGCCGACAGAGCGACCAGTTGAGTGTAACTGTAAATGGATCCACGGAAAAGGATACAGATACAGAAAAGCAAGTGAACAGGCTGTGCACTGAAGATGACTCTGTAAGCCCTTTGGTTAATGCTTCCTCTGAAAGCCTGACCGTTGCATGCCCCTCCTCTCGATTAAAGGAAGATTTGAATCTGAGTAAGGATTCGCTGTTCTCAGAAGCTACAACTGCAGGGATCAATGCAGTGACTCTCTTACAGAGACCAATTGATGGTACTGCGAAAATGCAAGAGAATTGTGTATCAGTTGAAAATTTTACTAGTAAAGCCATTCCTCAGAGAACGGATCTAGAAGCTAAAAATTCTTCTCCTGGTTCCAGTAATGGAAGCTTAACTGTAGAACAGGAAACAACCCAGCAGTTACAGTCTAGGCTGTCTGGGTTCACTGAAACCTGTCAGCCTAACGTGGCTGGAAGTGGCAATCACAAGGAATGTGTTGCAGAGCAGTCTGGCCCTAGGGATGTTAGTGCCACTGAAAGCGAAGACATTGAATGTGATAAAAACCTCGGCACAACGGGATTGCTCGGCATGGCAGAATGTTACCCTGAATCTCAGGAGATGACTAATTGGGAACTGACAAAGTTGAATGAGATGAATAATAAGCAAACTTTAGGGGAGAGTGAGAGACTTTTGCAGGGCAAACAGCCTGATGATGCATGTGGTAATAGCAAAGAAGGTGGAGATGGGGCGATGGAGGCAGGCATAGACTTAAAAGGGACTGGTATAGATGAGCTTGAAGGGTCCAGTCTCTCTGATGTGATGGCTACATCAGCAGCAAGCTCTCTGTCTAATGGTTGTGATTCCTATGGAATGCAGAACCCAGTTGTTGCTCATGTTCCAAAGACTTTACCCTCCAAGGAAGACTCGGTAACAGAGGAAAAGGAGATTGAGGAGAGCAAGTCAGAATGTTACACTAATGTTTATGAACAGAGAGGAAATGAGACCACAGAAGGGAGTGGTCTTATTTTAAACAGCACTGGTGATCACATAAAGAAAAATTATTTGCATAATCTTTGCAGTCAGGTTTCATCCATGCAAGGGCAAACTTCACCAAAACCAGTGACTAATCTGCAATATATCAGTGTTCCTTTTGGTGGTGCGAGACCTAAACAGCCTACAAATCTGAAACTGCAGATTCCGAAGCCATTATCGGACCACTTACAAAATGATCTTATTCCCCCAAATTGTGGAGGTAATAGTAAAAACAAAAATGTCTTTGGTAAGACACAATTAGGGGATGCAGCAGACACGTTTCCTGGTGAAACATCTTCAAATGCCTCTGGTACTGGTACTAACGGGGAACATTTGGATGAGTATGAATCTGGAGTCTCTAATAGTTCGTGCCTTGCAGTAGCCCCAGATAGTCCAGATAATGATCTCAGAGCTGGTCAGTTTGGAGCTGCAGCCAGAAAGCCTTTTACGACTTTGGGTGAGGTGGCTCCAGTGTGGGTTCCCGATTCTCAAGCACCAAACTGTATGAAATGTGAGGCCAGATTTACATTCACCAAAAGAAGGCACCATTGCAGAGCTTGTGGGAAGGTAAGTTTGGATTTTGTGAGTAAGCTCAAACCACTCTTTTTTTTCCCCTAATACTGCACAACATCAGGTCAGAGGGCTTTCTAAGCCACTGGATATAGTTACCTGTGGCATCTCTTCATAAAAATCTATGTGTGAGTGAAGGGAAAAAGGGAGTTTCTAAGCTCTGATCTATTTAGGGTCCTAATAAAGAATAATTAATTGTTATTAGCCCATATAAACAGTGTATTGATTGCAATGGTCATCATCATTTGGTTTGTGTTGAACTCTTATAAAATGACAAAGTACAGGAAACTAGTTTACAGGAATTACTGCATCAATAACCTCATTAAAGATACTGAAACGTTCTGCTGTGGATTGGAAGTGTGCTGTTGGACTGCTGGCATTCCTGCTGGTTTAAAAGGCTGATCAACTCTGTTCTTTTCAGTCTTCCTTGCTAATTTTTTTCATATTCCTTATATTATTTTAAACAACATGTTTTTAAACATATATTTGCTCCTGGTGGTAAAAAGAGGGTAGATTATCTGTAACCTAATGCATGTGCACATGGTGAGAAATTTTGTAATGAAGACAACTAAAATGTAATTTCTGTGTCACTTTTTGTTGTGTAAGAAATATCTTACTGTTGACAGGTTTTTATACTTTTATCTATGTGTTGTCTAGGTGAACACAAATTCTTATGTGATGGGTTTATGGTAAATTATTAACTTGTAAAGTATTTCCAAGTATCTTTTTACTGCAGTATGTGTCAGTGGCATAAATAGGAACTTAGGGAAAAAATGATGATTCAAAAGCAGTAAACTAACACTCTTGTCAAGTAGGTATTAATATTTTAGAAAGAAATACCAAAACTGACTAAGAACTAGAGTAAATGTAACTGTGGTTCACTTAGGCCCTATTCAGAGGTTTCTGACGTTGATTGAAAGACCTCCTGACTGCTATGGGTGATAATTTTTGCTACCAGAAAAGTCCAGGGAAGCAGAAAGATGTGGATAAAGGACCTCAAAGAAGCACATCTATAAGGAAAGCTCAAATCCTCATGCCAACTGTTTTGGAAGCAGCCTGATTATTCTGACAAACCTTGAGAAGAGCAACCAGTATTGGTTCGGATTATATGTGTGGAACGGATAAAAGGAAAGGTCCCTCTGCTCTGTATACAGACTTGTTTCTGAGCTGTGAAAAGTACATCACATAATGGTGTTTGATATTCTCAGTGTGTTAGAATAATCCCCAGAATGGATTGTTTTTAGAAGCTTTTGTTAACTAATGTTTGTCTGGACCAAATCTTCACAGTTGCAGCCCAAAGCTGTGGCAAAGAGCACCCCTTAGCAAACACTCAGAATCAATGTCAGTCAAACAGTATTTAGCACTTCCTGCAAATTCCTGTAAGGATTCTGGGCAGAGAGAGCCCCAAAGGCTTTGACAGGCCAGCTCTGATGGATGTGGCTGCAGTGGGCTGAGAAATGTTCTCAGCTTCTGCTCGAGCTTTCTGCACCATCCCCATCCCAAAGCAAGTGTTACCCACGTGCCTGTGTAGGGAACTCCTGGATCACAGGGATGCTTGCACTGTGAAATGTCTGAATCTCCCTTAAACAACAGGGGAGACAGTGCCTTCAGCTCCTCAATTATTTGTTTCTAGGGGAAGTCACAGGACTAAATACTTTGAACACAAGTTTTACCACAGCAGTTTCTTTCTAAGCTTTATTAACATCATGGCCAATCACTGTAGTGGGGGTGAAAGTACCTGTTTCATTTGGGAATGAACATTGCACTTAAAAATAGTTGAGTGGCACCTGGGAAGTCTGTCTGGGTTTTTAATTTCAGTATAATAATTGCAAAGTTAATGGAAGATATGAACCTCGTGGGACTGGCAGAAAGTAATACACTTACAGTAAAGTTTGAATTAAAATTAAGAACCTGAAGAATGTGTGTCAACACATTCATAAATGGTATGTATTTATATATAACTTTATGTGTAAATTATATGTATTTATGTACTCTCTGTTGTCAGATGAAATGATCATCATTGACAGGAAAACCAGAAAATTTGTATGCGGTCTTTTTTACTGACAACCAAAACTATACTTTTCCACTAAAATATAAAAGAGAATCACCAATTCCCCTAGCAACTAATGCTTTAACAACTCCCAGTGAACCTGAAAACCTTAGTAACATCAAATCTTGCTTTGACACTGCTGTGTTATTTTTTTATAGTATGATATACTGAGATAATGACTTGGGATGGTTAATAGCAAATCTGACTTGTCAGCTCTGCTGGGTTGTGTTCTCTGTGTTACTGCTGCTTCAGGCTGATGCAGCCTGAGAGGGGAGCTTTGGGTGTCTTGTCATTGCTTCAATTTTCTCTTCTAATGTTTAGATCATTGCATTTGGGAGCTTTGCTGAATGCACAGTTTATTGTTTGATAAAGGATTCTAAATTAGGTATTAATTTGTGCCAGTCCTTCATTTATGGTTGGAGACATCAATTTTTCCATGTTCAATACTGAATGAACTTTTGACTGGACATTTCACCCAGAGAACTGAAATGATGTCAGATACCTCTAAAATATGCTGTGATGTTGTTATTAATATTCCCTAGAATGCTTGTAAATGGGGTTAAGGTGTAAATACAGAAATCAGGTTTTCAAAGTACGTTTCTTTGGGGGTTTTTTTAAAGTTTTCTCATATGTGAAAGGGTAGTTTTTATTTTTGCATGAAAAATGCAGTTTATACTTACTCATATTTTGGTTTTGAAATGTTTAAGTTGACATAATTAGGAAGCATTTAAACTGATTGTAATGAGACAGGGTGAGCTCCTTCTTCACATTTGATTTTCAAATCTCATGATGAGCTCAGAACTTAGATTTGCTATTTGAAACACTTTCCACTAAAGACTACAAGTAACAGGCTGCAAAGTAGTTGTAATTTGGTTTGATCTTTAACTTGGTTGAAGTTTAATTAGGCTTACACATATTTATAGATGAGAATCCTGTGTAGCTTCTTGTTTGTATTACAGAAATAATACTGCTGAAATGATGATGGAATAATTGATTTAAAGAGCATTACAGATCATAGCAATGCATAGTGAATTGCAAAGATAATATCCACCTATAATTAAAATTTGAAATTCTCTTATTATCAACTCATTTGTTAGGTAGCGTCTGCTGTTTCTAGATGTCCTCAATGTGACATTACCTTTCTTCATGAAATGGATGTTCATCAGTATCTTCACATCACCTGAACAACAACCCTGAGGAAATACTGGGATTTTTAATTAAGGAAGTATTATTATTTAAAACAAATGAGAAATCATCAGGTCAACCTGATGTGTCAGTTGTGCAGGATTTGGAGAATGCAGTAGCTATTGTAGGATCATCTCTGCAGGCCAGCGTGTGTTTTGGTGCACTAGCCATGCTCGTGGTTTGTGGTTCTGCTGGTCTGGAGGAAACCTCAGGCTTGTTCCCTGCCCAGATGAGAAGCACCAGCACTGCACCTGCATCTCCTCAGCACATCGTCCTCTTCCCGGGGCTACCACTGCCCCCTGAGCAGCCAGTGTGTGTAAAATGCAGTTCCTGAGTTCTCGCCAGTGTTGGGAATTTGTGGTGTTCATAATCATGTCAATATAAGCTCTTTTTTTGTATAAACGAAGATTTTCTTGCAGTCCTGTCATTCAGCTTTCTTCATCTTGGTTTATAGGTTGAACACTTAAAACATTTTGATACATCACTGTTCACTTCAGTCTCAACTGAGGAATAGCTTGTTATATATGAAGATATTAAACAATTGGAGTTGCTAATATGGATGAAGTGTGATGTTACAAAAGAAAATGACCAGTTTGAATTAATCTGTGCCCCAGCAGTCTCTTGTATATATGGAAAACTTGTGCATTGAAACATACTTGATCCTAGAAAGTACTCCTTCTCTTTCTAAGACTGAAGTTAATTCTGTTAGGGATTGTAATGTGGTAGGTATTTATTGCCCATTGTCATTTATACCAAACACATTTTAGAAACACCCCAGTGCAGTGTCAGGACAACATGCATTTATGTGTTCCACAAAATACTGCTTTATCAGGATTAGTAGCACAGGCACTTTGGCCAGGTATTAGTCACTGTGGCTTTAATGGGAAAATACCAATACTTCTGCTGTCTGAATTCATCAGTTTGTCCCTGTTTTTGCACCACAGCTCAGCTGTTTCCCCTTGGTTCCAGGTGTTTTGTGCCGCGTGCTGCAGCCTGAAGTGCAAACTGCTGTACATGGACCGAAAGGAAGCCAGAGTGTGTGTGATCTGCCACTCAGTGCTGATGAATGGTAAGTGGGAAGAGAACACAACATGTGGTGCTTCACTGCCTTGGTGTGGAACTGCAGTGATGCTATTAAAAAAAAATCAAAATACTTTGTGTGAGTAAGTATTCTCAAACAGTAAAGGCCCCTGGGAGGCTAACGTGGAATCCCTGAGGAGAGTAAAGATTTCTAAACCAAATATGATTAACAAAAGGCAAACACTGGCAAGGTTACAGTGAGTTTGAAAGCTTTTATTTGTGAGTGCTCCATCAGGATTCCAAAACTTGATATTTTTTGTGGCTTTTTTTTTTGTTCTTGTTAATTCAGAAGCCTACTCTGTGGCATTGTCTGAGTAGATAACCTGTTACACTTTGGTATGGAATGCCAAAGAGGAGGGTAATGCAGTTGTTCCTCTTCTACATTACGTAGTATTTATCCACAAATCAATCCAACTCTTCTTTCTTCTTAATTTCGTGGTGCTGGAGTAGGAGGTCTGGGCTAAAAACAGGTCCACAATTGTTGATTTGGGCACATCACTGGAGAGTCTGTCCAACCCAGGATGGTTGCTTGGCTAATAACCTGGTGTGACCATGGGACACAGGAGGGAGGTCACAAGTAGTTCTGAAGTTGACATGTAGAGCAAACAATAAGTTCTATTACCTTTGCTTGGTGTAAGGAAAGACTCAGTTTGGTTTTGACCAAAGGGCTGTAGAATGGATTTTGTGTTTTGTCCTTTATTGTATTAACACTTTAGAGCTGTGGTATCAATATGGGCAAACACAGAATGTTCTTCCCACTGAAAATTTCCAGAACTTCCTGTGCTGCCAGATACCTTTGGGGGATTGTCTAGTTGACTTACATCTATGACATTGAAACAGCTGCTGCTGGAAGAGTCAGTGTTCAGGTTTTATGTTTTGAATTAAGAAGGCAGAAAAATTGGATGAAGTTGAGAGACGACCCATGTGAGTGTTTAAATCATGAGATAACCTGTCTTTTTGTGAGAAATTCCAGGCACTTTGTCTGGAAATTATTAATGGAAAGGTGAATGGGTGGCTTGATCTCGGGGTATAAATATATATTGGATAACTGAGACTTGCTGACAGAAGTTAATTCAATGACAGAGGAAGGTCTGGCTGCTACACTCTAACATGTCATAGGTAGAGTAAGAAATCAGACAAATTCAGGCTCTAAATGCAAACTTTTAACCACTGGAATAACAAACTATTCTGGTAATTCTTGAACAGTTATTGTGGAATCTCCACTGCTGCAAATGGTTAGTTAAACTCTGGACACTTTTATCAAAGATTGCAAGATTGCTACTGTAGTTTTAACCAAGAATTCTGGTTCGGAAAATTCTGGGTTTTGTCACCATTCAGACAAGGTAATTTTGTCAGTATCTTTACATATTACTGCATAGTGGGTTATTTGGGCTGCAGTTTTCAGAAAGATCTGTTGATTTGTTGAACATCTAAACTAAAACACTGACAGCTTTATTTTTTCTCTATAGAAGTTCAGTATTATGCAGATTTGGTTGAAAGTAGCTGAGTGCTTAATCTTGAGAATCCAAAATTAGTGGACAGTTTCTTATTAAACAGGAATATTTTTTTCCAAAAAATTTCAAAAAGATGAAATGTTTCAAAAATATGAAACATTAATCAGTGTGCAGTGGTAGATTTTAGTTATTAATAATTCCTTACTCTGGGCCAAATGTGTAAGGTGACAGGAGACTGGAGGTTGTAATATCTAGAAAATTAAAACCAAGTCCCAGTAATGATGTTGGAGGGTGCTAAAATGTAACATTTTGAGATGGAGAAATGAACACATTTCAAGGTGTACAAGAACAAGGAATTACAAATACACCTGGCAAAAGACAGCTGGTTTGTGTGGTGAGTAGGATTTGTTTCATATGGGGGAAGGGAAGACTCTCAAAATATTTCAGTTGAAACCAGAAGTGTTTTTTTTTAAAAAAAAGACGTAATAAAATTGATCATATTATGATTTCCTTTTAAAAGGCTTTCTGTCCTGTTGCCAGGATGGATGCACACTGAAGGCAGGGAACAGTGACCTGGTTCATCCCAGGGGCTGCTCCCTGCCCAGGAGGGCTGGGCTGGTCTGCCTCTGCTGCTGCCCCTGCTGCAGGGGATGCTTGTGGGGATGCTCTGGGGTGCTGGGCAGGTAACCTGCAGCCTCATGGGCTCCAGGCCCTGCTGAGCCCTTGTGGTGGTCTGACTCTGGATAAATGCCTGGTGTCCAGCAAAACTTTCACAGCCTTTTCTTCCCCTCCTTTCTCGCCTTCAGAGGGAAGGGAAAAAGAAAACCAGCTAGGAATTTATGGCTAGAGATAACAACTGAAAGAGGAGCTTTGATTAATATTGCAGGCAAAGCAGAACTTAGAATAATGCTTAAATTTATTACTAACAAACTAAAAGCTAAAAATAAGAAATAAAAACAGGTTAGAAACACTTTTCCACCACCACCCCTCGGTCTGTCCATGCCCCCTCCTTTCCCTGATGGTGGGAGGGACAGGGGAATGGAAGGTTTACAGTCAGTTGTTGCTGGGTCAGCCATTCGCAGATGTAAGTCCAAAACTTAAGCAACAGTTCTGTCTCAGGGGGCTTTCCTGTGGGCTGCAAAGGGGACAGCTCGCTTCACCCCAGTTGTCACCACAGTCACAGGGGAATCACAACTCTGAGTCCTTCCCCTGCGCTCTGTGGGGTCCCACCACAAGAGAGATCCTCTGCTCTCTCATGGGTCATTCCATGGGGTGCAGTCTCATGAAAAGCTGGCTGTACCTACTTAGCATGGGTCCTCTCCTCTCCGTGGGTCTCGGCTGCAAATCTCTGCAGGACCTCTGCTCCACCTTGGGGGCCTCTCACGAGGTAGCAGCTTCTTTCATGCCTCCCCCTGCTCTGACAGGGGGGTCTTTGCACCCCGATGGATCCCATGGGCTTCGAGGGGACAACTCGTAATCACCATGGTCATCACCACATATTCAGGGAATAATAGTTTTAAGTCCTCTCCCTGATCTGTGGGGTCCCTCCCCCTCCTTCTCCTCTTCTCCTCCTGCACTGACCTTGATGTCTATGTTGTGATGTTGTTAACCCATGGCTGCCCCATTCTAACTGCACAACAACTTCTTAAATATGTTTTCACACAGAGGCGTAACTTAATGGTTTCAAAGCAGGAAGTTTTCCTCAGAGCTGGCCCTCATTGGCTCTGCTCTATAGGATAGTGGGAAACTTCCAGAGGCTTCCAACAGAAGCCAATCTTCCCCTTATTAAAAAAAAACGAATCAGAGAAACCCACGACAGCCCTGCAGTTTCCTTGGCAGTTTGGGGGGGTTGTCCCACTCAGTGCAGCAGGTTAACATTAATCTTTGCCCAGCCTTGGAACCGGGGGTAGGAATCGCACTTTAAAAGCAATTATTTGTTTCATTTGGTTGCTGAGTGCCTGGTTTGTGTTTCACTGGGGTGGCGGGGGAGGGCTGTATGTTTTCTGGCACTTTTCCATGGCCAGGCTGTGTTTCATCAGTTTCCAATGCTATTGTTACTGTATTTTCAATTGGTACATATGCTGACTTGGCACTTTGCTTGGTTTGCTTGTTCTTTTACCATGCTATGATTTTCTAGTAAAGTGGTCCTAGAGATGTAACTTTGTGCATTTTTAACACTTTCTTCTTTTGGGACTTTTATTCTAAAAGATACAGAATTGCTGTTTAAAAAATGCTTCAGTTTAATTAAATTTCTCAAATGGAATGTCAGTAGCTTTTCCATTGGCAGGCATTTCACTCTTGATGGGGGGAAGAAGGAGGGATTATGTTCTATTGTGTTCTGTTTGGGTTTCTTTGGTCTTTTAATTTTCACCTTGGTTTTCTAACAACTCATGGCCGTAGGAACCCAAAGATGTACATGCTCTGGGAGCTTAGTTGGCATGATATTTATACCTGACATAGTAATATGGTTGAAGGTGTAAGCACATATATAAATATTCTGGTACCTTCCTACAAGCCTTGCTTACAGGTGAAAAAGTAGTAGTACTGCGGAGATACAGGCTGTCACTACTTGGAGATTTCCCTATGATGGATGTTGTTGACAAAGAAGTTTTATGTGTTATTTTTTGGTCAGTTGAGTCAAGACTAAAGTCATGCCTTCCAAATTCAGAGCATACGGGTTTGTGGGTTTTTTACAGATAAGTATTAAAGTTGTTGATCTGTTCTGATGTGCACTGGATATAAAGAAATGCGAGGTGCTTTTTATCATATATAAAAGATAAATGTGCTCAAGTGTTCTGTGGGTTATGAAACATTTGTAACAGAAATGTCTTACCTGTCCACACAGTGGGATGTACATATATATTTATGTGTATGTTGAGTGTTTTGAGTAGAATCATTGAAGAAGAAACAAAATGAGGCATGAGGGACTAAGCACCACTCAAGTAGAAGTGTACTGTTATAATTTTCAGAAAATATTTCTCTGTTAACTGATCCTTTTATTGCACAGACACAGTGCTGTTTCTCCTCCTGATATGGTTTCTCTTGCCTTGTTATGGTCTCTGGTCTTTTAGATGAGGAGTGATGGTGTTTGGAAGGTGGCAGGGTCTGCACCTGCAGCTGGGAGCTTAACAGAGTGTTTTGGACTGTTAGATACCTTCCTCTGTGTTCATGTTTCCTGTTCTTTGTTTGCTTTAGCTCAAGCCTGGGAGAACATGATGAGTGCCTCAAGCCAGAGCCCTAACCCTAACAATCCTGCTGAATACTGTTCTACTATCCCTCCTTTGCAGCAGGCTCAGGCCTCGGGCGCCCTGAGCTCTCCGCCTCCCACTGTCATGGTACCTGTGGGAGTTTTAAAGCATCCTGGAGCAGAAGGTAAGAGGACTTCACCTGTAGCAAGCATTTAGAAAGAATATCTGCATTTCATCAATTGCAAATACTCTAGCTAATGGCAGCTGTGATATTCCTGCCCTCAGCAGGGACATCAGCTTTTTAAGGACAAGCAAACTGTTCTCAGTGGTTGTGTTTATATATGATGCTGCCATAGGGAATGCACTAATTGATGCTTTAAGTCCCTTACAGTCCACGTTTCTATTTGTGTGCTCAAATTTTCCAGCTTATGTTGCTGTGAGACCCTAAATCCTGTTTTTCTTACGTTCTCCCCAGTGGCTCAGCCTAGAGAACAAAGGCGTGTTTGGTTTGCTGATGGGATATTACCCAATGGCGAAGTTGCTGATGCAGCAAAACTGACAGTGGCTGGGACAACTTCCACAGGAACCTTAGCAGTGTCTCATGATCCGTCAAAGCCCATGGCCAACAACTCTTTATCAGCAGAAGTAAGGGAGCCTTACACTGTTCCCCCCTCAAAACAGCCTGCCTGCCTTGGCCATGAACAGTATATGAGCTGCTGTGGTGACTTCAGGAGGACTGATGTGGGAAATCTGCCGAGGCTTGTCTTAGTTTGTTGTACTGCAAATGTTCTCCTGATTTTAATGTTTGCACAGTGCTTGAACAACCATGTATTTGGAAGTGAAATGAGCTTTTATGGGGCAGAGCACTAACCAGTGTTTGTGTGGCTCCCAAGTGTTTGGCTGTACAGCCTGTGTGTGAAGGATATTTGTATAAGTGTTTTTAAAAAGGGTGAGTCATGGTCAGTAAGGAGTTTGGAACGATAAGATTGTCGTAGCATGAATCAGAAAAATACTCTGCTTGTCATAAAATGATGTCTGCAGGAAAGTGCAGATACAACCTGACAGTGTTAAGTCCACCATATCCCATGTGAGTGGAATTGAGACTTTGCAAAAAGTTCAGATGGGCATAGGTACATTCAGATTTTGTGAAGAGGTGGGTGTGTGTGGTGCTAGAGAAGGAAGGTGCAGTGTCTGTCTGAGCAGTTTCTAGTAATAGTTCACATGCAGGAGTCATCACATGACTTAAAGAGCCAAATTACTTGGTGCTTCTGGTTCTCCAGCAGACACTGCTTCACCTACATCTACAGTAATCTAGTCAGCCAGCTCTTCTATTTTTATCATTATTACTTTTGTAATTCTGTCCTTCCGTGTTGTTTGCTTCTTGTAGACTGATAATGCCTCTGTATTCTCGGGAAATATAACTCAGGTTGGCAGTCCTGTTGGCAGTGCAATGAATCTAATTCCTGAAGATGGGCTTCCTCCCATTCTCATCTCCACTGGAGTAAAAGGAGGTGAGGCTATAATTTGGCAGCTGGCTTTTGTGCTCACCAGTTGCAATTAACCTAATGGTTGTTGTGTTTATTTTAAAAATAAGATGCTGGCAATGTGCTGAGTATTTGAAGAAATTCTCAGTAAGCACTCCTGGGTAAATTTTGGGCCACTCATTTGCACCACTGGTCCCTGTGAGCATCCAGGAAGAGCCCCGCCTTGCAGGGAAATTCCTGTAAGAGGTAAAACACAAAGCAAAAGAAATTAACTTCAGTTCAGAAATATGAGCTAATTTCTTCGCTAATCGGGCTGTGGGGAATGTTTCACACAGAGATAGATTTTAATTAGCCTTATGAATATTCATACTTCCCTTCTCTGAAATGCTGCTGGAACAGCAGCTCTGTCTGAGGCATCCCTGAGCACTGCACTCAACAGCACTATTGCACACCTTGGACAACAATGAAGCTTTTAGACATTGTGTCCCCTGCCAGGGTATCCAAATGGAGGAGGCTTCAGAAAATTAGAAGCTGTTTTTTAAAATATTAAAAAATGTGTGTTTGTTTATCTGAAATTGCTTTCCAAAGTCTAATTCTTGACACCCTTTAATACATTCCTGGAATTAACTTTTTTTTTCATCTCTTTTTTTATTCCTATTACATGTTCTGCTGACACAGTGCATTTCTAATGTTAAGCTGGATGTAACCTTTTATTGCAGGATAGTGTTGAAACCAAAATGTGAGCAGCATTTAATTTCAAAACAATCTGTTCCATCCTGTGTTAGCTGTTCATATGGGTGCCTGATTGTTCAATTTCCTTCACAAAAAAAGGAGTGCAACTACAATATACTTGTCAGCTTTCATACAGATACCCTCACACAAATTGTATTTTTTTATGCTTAGTTGCTGTTGTTTCATATGCTGTCACATATCAATTTTCTTAGCAGCATTTTGCCTCCCATATTCTATTAAGAATAGAAAAATAATTTTTCACATTGGAAAGCGAAATTACCTTTCTTTCTAGATAATTTTATCTGGGAAGGGAATACATTTCTTTCAAAATCTGTGTAACTGTTTTTAGTTGAAGTTTAATGCAGAGCAGATTATAATCACATAGGTGAAAAATTTTAATTGGCCAATCATCTGGGTCTAATCATAGAGGCAACTGCAGACATCTTTGAGGTTTCATGTTGGGATCCATTTTACACTGGGTTCAGACCTTCCATGGTTTATAAAAATGCTGTTTCATATAGTGTTCCCCTCTGTGTTATCTTTCCTGTAGGTAATGCACAGAAAGCGTGAGTTACATGACACAGGGATAGGCCATGTGTTGGTGTTTGTAGTCCAGGTCTGATGCCCTTCTGCTTTACTGTGCTATAAATAACAATTGTTAACTTCTTTGTCATTTGGGATTTCAGCTGACACTGTGACACATTTCTCAGTTTGATTTCAATTTTCTCCTCCAGTTGATACCGACAAATACCTGAATTGTGAAACAAGCAGCACTTTCCTAAAGGATATACAGAGGTTATCACATAAATGCTATTCAAGTTTGAAAATACCAGCCTAGGAAGCAATCAATCAAACCAGCAATACTTAAATAAGCATTTATTTAAAAGGTCAAAACAGTAAAAGCATCAAACAAAGTAAAAAGCATCAGAATGGGACTTATCTGATTATAATGTGGAGTCTGTACAAGGAAGGTAAAGATTTCATTGTGTTTGTTGTTTTTTTTTTCACAGACTATGCTGTAGAAGAGAGACCTTCTCAGATCTCTGTCATGCAGCAGCTGGAGGATGGTGGCCCTGACCCTCTAGTATTTGTTTTAAATGCTAATTTGCTGTCCATGGTAAAAATAGTAAATTGTAAGTTTTTATCATTAAATAAATCTTGGTCTGTGAGAGGGCAGATGTTGTATATATTATTAGCAGGAACAGCAGCGTTTTTATTTGGTAGGATAGTCTCTGAAAATGTGTAGAGATTGAAAACTTTGCACTGAGCCATATGAAGTTAAATTGCAAGAGGCTCTTTTTTGGTGGTTTAGACATCAATGCAGATAATTTTGTGTCGAAAATATAAACTAGACTGGTAGAACCTCCAGTCTCAGTTTTGGAGATCAGTGTCTCCTGTCCAGCTTGGTAGGGCAAGTTATTTTATCACTTCATAAATTAAGATGTTTACAAGCCTTTCAGCATCTTTTAGATAGCAGTACAATGTTTTACATATGTATAAAAATGTAATACATAATAGACAAAGGTTTTATTGAAATAACTTCATTCTCAACAAATGAAGTGTGAAGCTTAGAGCATGTGTCATTACTAATATTCATGTGAAGCAGAATAGCACAGTGAGGTCTCATGAAAAGACCTGACATCCAGCTCTCCATCTTGAGAGATATCTCTGCTGGAAGCTGGTGTAGCTGTCATGACCGTGGTATGCACAGCCAACAGCCTGGCCTTTTCCCAGGCCCCTCCATTCACACTTCAATCCTGTCCTTTAATTTGAATGCAGAAACTGCTAAGACTCTGCTTCATGGTGTTAATCCCAAGATCTGACTGGGAGCTGTAATGCCCTGGCTCTTCCTTAGCTGTAAACTGGGAATTACTGAGCTGCTTTTGTTCAGGGTGTGCCTTGCTCGCACGGTAACAGATTCATGTCTGTGTGACAGATAACACAAGGGCACTCTCTGGAGAACTGGCTCTTGCAAGAGCTGTCCTCTTGCAATGACATTTCGGGCTGTTTTTTGGAATCCTGCTCTCCTGATCCCTATTTCCCTGTGTGCAGATGTGAACAGGAAGTGCTGGTGTTTCACCACCAAAGGCATGCACGCCGTGGGGCAGTCGGAGATCGTCATTCTCCTGCAGTGTTTGCCTGATGAGAAGTGTTTGCCTAAAGATATCTTCAACCACTTTGTGCAACTCTACCGGGATGCCTTAGCAGGTAGGAGTGCTCTCTGCTTGTTAAAAATGGTTTGGGTTTGTTCATACTGGGCCAGATACATTCCTGTCACACCAAATGGCTGCGTCTGTGTAAAAGGATATAAAAAGAGAATAAGGATCAAAGCTGATGGGGGGATGAGTTCTTGGTTGTTGGGATCCAGTCAATTACTGTTATCTCACCAAATAAAGGTATCAATGAAGGGCTGGTACCCTGGGGAGCTGCTCCAAAGATCTTCCAGCCAGTAAGGAAATGCTGAGAATTCTTGTGGATAGATAGTATGTTCAGTATCCCCAGGCTAGGTAGTGCAGAAGTTTGGTTCCCACAGTATGTGTGTCTGTGGCCACACTGTGGAGATACGATTTATATTATAAAGTAATACATACATATATATATGTATATATGTGCCTGGAGTTTCAGGGCATTCAGAAATTATCCCTGAATTTTGAATTTTTGTACCTCAATTGTAAGATTTTTACATAAACTTTGCAGATTTTACATTTGCTAAGTAAAGAGGCTTCCCCTTCAGCTATTGTTGGACCTTAGAATTCCAAAATCATTGCATAAGGAAAAATGGAAGTATTTGGTATTTATTTTCCTGATTGGAAAAAAGCTAATTTTCCAGAGGTGGAATTGGATCATTAAGATTATATGCTGAAATACATTTACAAAGGGTTCTGCCTATAATTTGCAATGCCTTTGGAGTGACTGAATCCAGTACTTTAATAAAAGAATAAAAACGTCTTGTCTTTGTTTCCTAAAATGTCTTGATACAACAAAGGTGAGCTGGGCCACAGAGGTTGCCAGGTTCAGAATGTATTGTTATCACATGTCATAATGGATCCTGTGTACACTGCAAACAACTGCCTTTCCAAACCTCAATTCATTTGCAATTCTTTATCTTCTAATTATGTTATTCAGAGAGAGATAGAGAGGAAAAATTGCAAGCATGTGTATATAAAAGAAATATATATATGTGTATATTGCAGATATAAATCCAGCTTGGTGTGTATATTGCTATGTAGTTCTGCATAATTACACTACAGAAATACATAATTTATAACTCCTACATAATGTATTTGGAATTCTTTTTTTAGTACCATAGTGGTAGTAATTTGATATTCTACAATGCTGCTGGTGCAAAGAGCTGCTTACTATTGTACAATTCTTAATCAGAAACCAAAATGTCGCCGTTTTAAGAATTCCACTGTGTTCTCTCTTTGGATAGGACTTGCTGTGTTGTATTTCAGACATGAAGTACAAGTAGACACCTTCAGTTCCAGTATAATACCTGCAGGTTTTGTAGATTGTAGAACCTGGGTAAAATCCCACAGCACTTTGGAATGCTCCTTCAGTATGCATCCTTTTTAGTTTCCAAGGCATGGGTTGTTTGAGAGGGAGAAGGATATATCAGCATATTTGTAACTGGCTTTTTAAAACATTATCCAGGCAGAGAGGCAGGATGTGATGCTGTAAGGACTTCAGTTTGGTCTCTGTAATCCCTTAGAAGTGTTCAGCAATTTTCCTGCTGTGGTGGAGGGAGCTGTTCTTTCCAAGCTGTTCATTTCAGAGGTCCTGCACCTCTCCTGGGATGAGATGATGGACATTTAGAGAAAACGTGAATTCCCCTTAGAGACTATTTAAAACCCTGCCTCACCTTTTCATTTTTCAGTACATAACATAGTGGTTTAAATTTATGTTGTCATCAGGAAACTGAAATAAATTCTGTGGATGCTTTTTATGTATTTCCTTGAGTAAAAGAATAATAAAGAAAAAAAGAGTAATAAAATAAAAAGGCTGCACTGCCCTGAGCCTTCATTATTTTTTTTATGGAAAGTCCTCAACTCTGGGCTGTGTTCTGGGTTTGGGACTTTCTAACTGTACAACAATGGAGAGATATTGAAGGAAAACCAGTGTTTTTCACTATAGGCTGTGTGCACGTGAATTATAAGGAACTAAAGCTGTCAATTAAGGCACATATTAGTTGCTGCTCACTTTTCATCACTTTAGTTTTCCTCTGGCCCCTCTGTCATCGAACTCCCTGCTGTGCTGCTTTTCTTGTTTTGAAATTGGAAGCTAATGATTTCTGTTGTGGCTGTAGTAGTTGTACTGTTGTGGTAGTAATCCCATGATTATCCCTGTCTGTTGGCTATAAGCCTGGCAGTGAATGGAAAAATGAGAACTTCTGTCCCTCTGAATGGGTACTTTGAGGCAGTTGGATGTGTTAATACAGCGCTGCCAGATCTGCCCTAGTGCATCAGCTCTGGTGGAATACAATAACTGCTACTGTTACTTGTGCAGGGAAAATGTAAATCTGGCAATTGCTTGAAATGGCTTTGTGGTCACCCTGGGTCTGGGGATATACTGTGTGAGGGTGGATCTATCCCAGGCACAGTTTGTGTATTTTTCACCCAGGCTGGTTTTAATTTGATACAGTGGTAGCTAATACAGAGTAGAGCTCTAGAAAAGCCCACAGAGTAAGTGTTCTGACCAGAGAACAGGTTAACTGGGCGAGTAACACAGCCCTACTGCTGTTATGTGAAAAGATGGATACAAATCAAAGATCACATAAGGGGTGTGAGTGAGGTTTGGAGGATACCACAGACCACTCTGAGAAAGTTTGGGTGCTGGCAGCTGCTACTCACAATAGTAAGTGAAGCATTATGGCCTTTGCCAATAGGAGTAAGTCCTTTCCAAATTCCTTGCTGATATGTTTCAATAAAAAGATGCTGAGCATGGTCAGAACTCTGAATATGGAGTTTCATATGGTTTTTTTCTCAATGCTGACATCTGCTATGGATGTGTTGTGCCATTAAGGGACATTCGTGGTCTTGGCTCTTCTGTGGCTCTTGGTGGCTCTTGGTGTGGCAGGGAGTGGGTTTGTGTTCCTTTCCCAAAGAAAACATGCTCATTTACTCTTGAAGACAATCCATCTGGCAGGATTGTTCCCAGGTAAATATTGCTTTGGATCTCTTGCTGCAGAACTGGGATGCTTGGGGTTTTGGGATGCTGGCACGGTGTTGGTGTTGGCAGACCTTGGCTGTTCCTGGGGCCAGTGGAATGAGGCTGGACAGATGCAGCTGCCTTGCCCAAGCCACATGTACATTCCTTCCCTGGGTGCCAAGACCACCTTCTTGACCTGGCATTAGCCAGAAGATAGGAAGCATGCATTAGGAATTTAACCTCAGTGTTTTTGGTGAAAGCAGCTACCTGGCTTCACCACAGGTAGAGGGTAATAAACAAATGCAGGAATCTTTTTTTTTCTTGGTTTTTTTCCCCTCTACTTTTCTTGGTACAGACTATTTTATTTGAGTCCAGAAGGGATTGCCAAACTGCAATGCAAAGTACATTGTTCATCAGAGGGAGATACCTAAGTGGAGGATTCAAACCAGTATGGATCATGATTGAAGAGAAATCACACCAGTGGAGAAAAGCCTGTTCTTTTTAAAAGACTTTGTAGAGATGCTTAAAATTTAAAGTCAAGGATAACCCAGCATGATTGAGAAGACAATAAGTACTGACCTCCTGCAGAACTGCTTTGAGTGCATTGTGCACATTTAAGGCACTTCCTAAATAATGTCAATTGTCTGATGTCAGGTGCTGGAACTTAATAAAAGGAAAGGCACCTTTTTGCTCGCTCTGAGATTAGCTCTTTAGAAAGGAAGTTGTGATATTTTTTAAATTAAATTACATGCTTTTGAGAAGGACAGCTATTTTTGAAAGTTTTTTCTTACACCTACACTTTCTCTACAAGCTTCTGAAACACAGTTCTGTGCTTAAAATGTGTAATGGTGCAGTGGGTTGGGTTTGACAATGAAATAGCAGCTTCTCAGTGGGGCCTTGGCTTGAAACCACCTTCAGAGACGTGGCAGGAGAGGCTGACAAACCCTGGTCAGTGCAGAAATGTTTGTGGACAAGCCCAAAGAGGCTTTTTGACTTGAGTTTGCTGATTGGAAAGGGCACTAGAGAAGAGAAGTGTGTAGGAAAACACTTGATTCTTCCCATGCTGTCCACATCCAGGCTGCTGCGTGCTCTTATAAATAACAAATTGCAGCACAACTATCTCATCCAGTAATTTGTCCTCTTAAAGCAGTGGTAACCTCTTGGAGCCTGCACTGTGTGAGCTACTTGTGTCAGAAGGAGTAATTTATAATGCTGTGGCTCATGGAAGGAAAAGGCTGAACAGCTGAGTTGCAGATTCCACTCTAAGGGGTTTTTTCATGTTTTCGTTGGCTGAAAAATTCTTATTAAGGCATCCCAGGCGTGTGAGCCTTGGAGATCCATCTCCTGAAACGGAAAAAATAAGTAGTCATCCCCTTCTGCTGCAGCACTTGGCACCATTCTCAAGTGGAAATGTCTGATTGCTTTGTCATCCCAGTGGGCAGTGCCACACGTCTCGGATCCGCACAGGATCGTACAGCTGCACTTTGCCTGGCCTCTTCCACACAGAAATCACACAGCAAAGGGTGCAGAATTCAGTTCAGGTTGGCAGTTCACATGCCTCTTGCACTTCAAGGGTAGAAAGGGTTATTCTGGTCATGTTGGAACTAAGAACCTCGGCAAGGAATGTTACTATCAGGCTTGTGGCTTCTATTTGGGTAAGAACAGATGGGAAGGGGAAAAGGAAGTAGAAATGAAGAAGAGGCGATTAGTGAGGGTAGGTGGGAACTGCAAAAGCAAATGAGTGCCAGCAGCTATTTTAGATAAGTGCAAATCTCTCATGAACACCAATGGATACACTGGGTTGCACTCACTAGCAGGTTTCCTGAGCTGGTGCATTGGTATATTCACTGAGCAAGCAACAGTGTCCCAGCACCCCTGGCAGACCTGCATTTGTCACGGGCAGGATCAGTGATTCTCAGCAACTGACAGCACTCAATGTGGCTCTGTTGATCATGTTAGCTGGACCAGTAGCTGCTTTTCATCAGGTAGACTCCGCTGAGCCTTACAGAAGTTGTAGCCACTCTAGGAGTTCTGGGGTGATACTGTCAGCTCTGGGTTGTGTGTCTGTAAAATCACAGCTTTGCAGGACAGTGACAAGCTCTGAGTGAGCTGCACCCTGCTCTGGGATGCCTGGGCTGCCAAAGCCTGTCACCTTCTAACAGAGCATTTGAGAAATTGGTTTGTGCAGCACCTTGTGGGTACAGAAAAAAAAATCCACTAAGGTGTCCTCAAATTTGAGTAACAAGGAAACCCCTGAGGGTGTTTGTTATCTGGAGTGTAAAAGGAGCCTTTAGTTCAGAGGCCTGGCAGTGGCTCTATTTAAAGCTGGACAGCCCAAAGTCGTGTGCAGGAAGCAATACTAGTGGGGATTGTGCCAGGGTGGTCTGGAGAGATGCAAAGCAGCACGGCCCCATCTCCAGAGGGAGGGCTGGAACAGCTCAGTTATTCTCCTTGCTTGTAATACTGAGAATGTCAAAGTTGCACTTTTGTCACTCATATTTTTACCTCCTTAAAACCTTGTGTTTGTGTGTGTTTTGTATGTAAAAGGGAGAAACACTCCAGGTAGTGTCCAGTGGTTGTGCTCTGTGGAGGCTTGCACATCACTGCCTTGAGTTCAGGGACAGACACTGCTGTGAGGTGGTAGGCAAAGAGCAGAGAGTCCTACTTAGCAGTCTGTCTGCAGGTGGGAGAGCCTGGGATTGCTGCAGGAGCCCAGGAGGTCTGCATGAGTGCCTCAGTCCCATGCAGTTCCTCAGGAGTGGTGTGATCAAGCACACCACGCTCTCTGAAATTACTTGTGTTTTTCTTTGAGAGCAAATCAGCACTATTAATATTCACATCTTCCTATGGAGAATTGTCATCAGCTGTTGTGTACATTATTTGCATGCTGTTGTTGTCATTTGATAAAAGGAATCACACCATGGTTCTTTGCTTCAATGTTAAATGCTGTGTTGGATGCTGTAATAACCTAATCAACATTCAGATTCACTCAGCCATTCCAGTGTAAACGTTTTTAGAAATTAAGAGCATCAAAGAGTAAAAATGTGAATAAAAATCAGTGGTGTTTCTCCCCTGTGTCTCTCTCAGTTGCATCTTACATTAAGTATACTAATGAAATAAACACTCTTTTGTGTAATTCTTGAAATGACCCAGATCTTCAGTACGTATCTGAGCAGGCACCCCAGTGGTTTGCCTAAATGGAAGGACAACCAGTGGGCATTAATTGTTTGACCAGGTGCACATTGCTCCTTAAATTGCAGCTGAATCTAAAAATTTAGTTCAATCAACAGCAGCTTCTGGCGTGGAAGCCCCCTGAGCATCTATCTGGAATACACTGAGAACAGGCTTTCTGTGAGTGCTGGGGGGAAGTTGCAGCTCTCACTTCCTTGGCAGCCTGAGCTGTCCTGTGATACCCTGGGAGGATGGGCAGGCACAGGCACAGGTTGCCCAGAGAAGCTGTGGCTGCCCCCATCCTTGGGAGTGTCCAAGGCCAGGTTGGACAGGGCTTGGTGCAACCTGGGATAGTGGAAGGTGTTTCTGCCCATGGCGGGAGGTTGGAGCTGAATGAGCTTTAAGGTCCCTTCCAGCACAGGCCATTCTGTGATTCTGTGATTCTCTGCAACAGGCAGATCACAGGAATGATTGAGGCCAATCCCTCCCTGCTCCCCAGGAGAGGTGACTTCCTAGATATGTATAGGGCTGCCATGGCTTTGGTGGTTCTAGTCTTCAGCAGTTATTTCATAACAGGTTATGCACTTTTGCACAGGAGGTAACCTGAGCCCCCGTGTGCAGCAGGTCATTGTTTCAGGTGTGATTAATACACAAAATGCTTCAGGAAGCAAAGGGAGTTATAATATGGATTTTTTTTGTTTCCCTTCTGAGAAACTCCTGACACTCTTGATACGGCTCTCAACCTAGCGAAGTAATGAACTCTGTTTATTCCATAGGTAACATTGTTGGCAACCTGGGACACTCCTTTTTCAGCCAGAGCTTCCTTGGAAGCAAAGAACATGGAGGGTTCTTGTACGTTGCAGCGACGTATCAGTCCCTGCAAGACCTGGTGCTCCCGACCCCACCGTACCTGTTTGGCATCCTCATCCAGAAATGGGAGACTCCCTGGGCTAAAGTGTTCCCCATCCGGCTCATGCTGAGGCTCGGGGCTGAGTACAGGCGTAAGTACCAGCACTGCTGGAGCTGCAGGAATTCCTGCAGGAGGCTGTATGTGGTTTAGAGCACACACACACACCCTCACCCCAGCCCTGCATTGTTCCTTGCCAGGGCCCCAAACAGGCAGGTAAAGGCTCTGTTTCCTCCCCACAGTGCAGCCAGGGAACAGCACAGCAGCACTGGGGGGTGGTGGGACCCACTGCCTTTCCAGCTGTGCTGGGTGATCCAGGATTGCTGTGGAGACAAACCTGGCTCTGAGCAGCTGTTTGGAGTTCACATAGTGACCTGAGAGTTATGTGCAGAGCAAGGCTGATTTAGCTGGTGTAGTTAGCACAAGAGAGAGCCTTTGAGACATTAAGCTCTTCCCATGATGAATTGAGAGAGTGTTTCCTTTAAGGCTTTTAAAACCTTGTTCATTTTCTACAAAGCAACAATATTTGTGCAGGGGCAACTGGTGTGGCAGTTTGATGCAAAAATTGGGTTGCAACTAATATCAAACAGGCTGGAAAGAGTGTTTCACCTGAACAAAGTCTTAGCATGAAACTGGCACAAAGTTAAATAATTTTCAGAAGACATTTACCATTCCTGGAGCAAAGACCTTATTGCAAGTTTGTCCACCACAATGGGCCAAAAATTGGATGCCTTGGTCATCTGCAGTTTTAATTGGCATATGTCATAAATCTGAATTCCTATGAAAATGGTCTGTTGTTAATTTTTCCCAGAACTTTTTCAGCGCATTGCAACAAAATAAGTTTTAGAATATGCTTTATAGGGATTTATAATTTTAACTCATGAAGTTTTGGGAACAGTGTGAATTTTTCAACAAATACCTACATTGCTGGAGAGGAAAAAGAATACCCTAAAATTTGCCTTCTCAGGGTGACAATTGTAGGCTCAATTTGTCCAAAGAAGCATTGGTGTTAGAGGTGTGTAGTTTGTCTTTTTTTTGCTTATCCGTGTTTTTATTCCTATCAGTATTTAAAAAAAACCAAACAAAATGCTCATATTTTGGATGTGATATCTGCTTTTTAGCACAGAAAGAAATGTTTTGATGTTGACAGACAGAAGTACGTGCTCTGATACATTGGGAAGCCACACTTTACATCATTTCCATCTCTGTGGGTTGGATTTGGGCACATTCCCACGTGCTGGGACAGCTGTGACTGCGGGTCACTTCCTTGGTCCTGAAGGTGCTGCGTTTGTGTCCTGTGTTTCCTTCCATCCCCTTTTCTGGTGGAGCTGTGGGATTTCAGCCATTTGTGCAGCAGCAGCTCACATCAGCTCAGGAGTCCCTCTGGGCGTGCAGAAACATCTGCTGAGCATCCGCAGATCAGCCATACAGCCCCGGCTCAGGGAATTGGGTGCATCTGGGATTTGGCTGAGCTGCTGCTCACAGACACGGGAAATTCAGCCCTTATCGGTGCCTCAGGGCCCTGGGCACGGGCTGGTCGCTGTGTGGGGGGTGTGGTGCTCTCAGGCACTGCATCAGCTGCAGAGGCTGGAGCTGATCTCCATCAGGAAATCCTCACGATGTTACTCAAACCTGCTGCTGAGCACTTCGCAGCCCCTTCTGACCACACTGGGAACTGTGAAGATGTGTGGCATTTGGGGAAATCAGCCCGAGTGTTTGCCTGAGGACAGTTTAGGAACCTTCCTTCAAACGTGTGTTTAGGAAACCCTGGCACTGTGTCTCACTGCATGAGTCATGTTCCAAGCATTGTGATGGCTTCTGCTGCAACATAACGTCATGCAGCCAGACCCATGTTCTGCCCTGGGAGCAGCATCACAGCTGCTTTACAGGTATGGCTGAGTCAGACAAGGAATGCAGATATTTCACGTTGCTGACATACCATAAACATCCTTTTGTTGTTTTTGACATATCCCTCTAGAGCTTGCCACGTTCTTATGACATAAACTAGAAAATTAATCTGGATTATCACTTGAATGTCACACCTGTCAGGCACAGAACTGAAGGGCTTATGATGCTGTAGTGGAGAGCAGCAGGATGGTTGTACAAAGAAAGAAAGAAGCCATTCCCAAGAAGTAGCCTCAGAAAAGCATTTAGAAAGGTCATCTTTGCCATCGGGGTACAGATCACCAGGTTCAGCCCTGCAGTGTGGCACTTGTAAGGTTTCACACAATTATTCTTGTTTCTGGAGTGGTGGATGAGGGACCGTGACACACGTGGAAGGTGCTTTATACCCTTCAACCCTTCTGCCCTTTTGCTTTCTAAACACTGGTTTTTCCAGTCTCTTCTTTAGCTGCTGCTTCCCACGTCCAACTGAGGGGATTGTATTTGAGTGTGGTTTGCAGAATCTGTTTGTAAATCCCAGTCTGACCTGTTGTGTTTCGTTTCATTCCAGTTTATCCATGCCCACTTTTTAGTGTGCGGTTCCGTAAGCCTCTGTTTGGAGAGACTGGACACACCATCATGAACCTCCTTGCAGTAAGTGCTGTGGCAGAGTCCCCATGGGTGGGGGAGCACCATGGGCAGAGCTGCTCTCCCTCTGCTCGTGGCAGCAGGTTCTGGAGATGCAAGGGCAGCTGGGGGGATTTGGATGAGTTTATTTGCTGTTCCTCATAGCAGGGATGAGCTTTCAACCACACGGTGAATTGTAATAAGGTACCCAAATCAGCCTCCAAAACCCGGCCCACCAGAGGATGTTTGGATGTTGAAATAAGTGCATTATTTGTCACATTGCTTCCTCAGAAGTGCTGGGTCATCACAGTGTGCAGGCACAGCTCTCTGATTACACGGTGCTTCAACTGAAGGGAAGTTATTATCGCGTCCTACTTTGCAAATATTTTCAATATAGAAGGTTCTCATTGATGCGTGATTTAATCTCACTGCTAGAAAAACTAATATCTCCATCCAGTAATGTAACAGAACACTGAGAGCAGGTTGCCTTATGTACAGTGATGGTGTTCAAGGCTGGAGAATATTAATTTTCATGTAAGAAAATGAGTGAAATGACTTGCAGTCACGATGATGTTTTTCATCTGTGTACTGCAATTACACAGGTTACAGGCTGTGGTGTCTCTGTCCCTCCCTGCCTTTCAGTCACTGATTACAATTATTTTAATGGGCTAACTAGTAGTCACCAGGGTCGTTGTGAAACCTCCAGTGTTAATGATCATTGTGTTTAACTTAAAAACTTGTTTTAATTACCAGGACTTCAGAAATTACCAGTACACACTGCCTGTGGTCCAAGGTTTAGTGGTTGATATGGAAGTCAGAAAAACCAGCATCAAAATTCCTAGCAACAGATACAATGAGGTAATGCTTATCATATCTACATTTGTGTCCTGTTTCTTTGTGGTTGGAGTACCCGGGATCTAAAGGAACTTTTATTTTATTCACTATCTCTAGGGAAAACTGCCTCAAAAGCAAATAGTAAGTGCACAATTCACAAAGCTTTTGGAAGTGAGTTGAGGGTGGCTGCACAGGAAGAACACAGTCCCACTCAGTATTAATGAAACTCTGACACTCTTTTTCTTCAGGTTTTTGAACTGTTTACATATAAAGTGTAATATGTTTGATTGGAGCATATAAATTGACAAACTTTACACTTGAGGTAAACCGGGAACTAAAAATGCGTTAGCTTTTCTCATTTGTGTTGTGTCTTCCCACTCAAAGCATTTTGTAGTATTTGCTGGATTGCTGATTATTTGTTGTAGAATTTCCCTCAACATCTAAATTTTAGACTTGATTCCTGGTGTGAGAAAATCAGTCAGCATCTGTAGGAGTTAGTGCTGCTGAGAGGGCTGGGGGAGGACGTATTTGAACAGTAATAAAAGAGGACATGGAGAAGGTGATTGATTTTGTGTTCTCTCTGAGGAGGAGGGGGGAACTTGGTACTTTGAAACCAATCAGAGATGGGGTGAGAGCAAAACTCCTGGGCAAATGGTATTTGCAGAAGTTCTTGTAAGATCAGAGCAGGCTGCAGCTTTATGACAGGAGGGAGTTTCCCTGCAAGAAACATTTGAGTAAAATAAGTGAGACTAAAGAAATTAATTGGAAAAAAAAAGCGTTTTCATGTGAAGTTTGAAAGAGCTGGAATTGATGAAGGCAGAAGACAAAGGGGCTGTTAAAAGGTGTTTTAATTTTTGATGCAGCTGTGAGGGAATGGAAGAGGTCAGTGAGCTTTGTGTGAATCCAGCCAGGACTGGCACTTGCTGCAGTTCAATGCCAGCCCTGCCTGGCCTTGCAAGGTGTCAGCTCCACTTGTGTCAGGCACTGCCTGAGCAGGGCTGGGAGGGAATTTCTGTGTCAGGGAGTTTATTAGCAAACCTCTGCCTCCTGCGTGGGCTCTCTTCCCAGTGCCAGGCAAGGATTCAACTTCTTAAATGGAGAAAGTTTTATTTATGTAACATTATTGCATGTGATACAGTTGAAAGGGTGAATTACTAGAAATTTTTCATCTGAGTTTAGTTTGAATTAAGATAAATTAAACCATAAGACCTTTACTTTTCCTCATGTAAAGCAGTATTTAATAAGAAAAGACTGTCACTCAAACTATCTCCAAAGCAAAAAACTAATTTTAAATCTCATGCATGGCTTAAATGTGGAGAATTCAGCCTGTAATTAACAAATGACACATTAATGTATAGTTTTTCTTTTAAATACCTATTTTTGTCTTCAAAATGATTTAAATTTTCTATAACTTACAGCGATCCCTGGTTGCCTCAGCAAAGGTGACTGTCATTTCTTAATCACAGCACAGTTGCCATGTCCAGTTGTTCCTTGTGCTGAAGGACAACTGCTGAGCTCCACAAAGAGGCTGTTCTGGAGCCAAAATCTTGTTTCTGGAGCATGACATGATAAAGTGGATAATGAAGTACACTGTTGTCTGATGCAAAATCTTAATTAAGTTTCCTCCCCAAACATTACACCTGTGCACATCTGTCAATAGTGAGCATCAGTTAATGTTCCTGGCACTATAATTAAGTTTTTGTGTTGGACTGAGAGACACAAATGTGCTGAGTGTAGCCTGCATGCTTATCAGCTGCAGGGAGTTTAGTGCTGCTAAGAGATGTCAAATAATTGCACATTTTCCTTTTCATCAGGGATTTCACTGTGGGGGAATTTAAGTAATTTAATTTGACTTATTTTCTTTTAAGAAAGTAATTTTTGGGTTTGAAACAAATTCCAGAGCTAGGTGACTCCCTCAGTTTTCTTTTGGATCAAAAATCACACAGTCTGAGCCTCCATGAAGAGCAAGAGTGGAGAGAAGGCAAGGAACTGTACAACGTACAGGAGTGTTTTGTCAAGGTGTGTAACTCAGTGTAGCTTAGATGACAAGCAGCAAAACTGAAGGGCAGAGGTATCACAAATGGGTTTGGATGCTTTCTGGAGGCCTCCCTTGCAGAGAATTAACATTCGGGATGTCTGTGGTTCACATCTTTTAAAAAAAAGTGTTCAGATTGGGGACATGGATCCCAGTTTCACCAGTTCATGCAGGTGAAGCAGAGACACTGCAGGTTTGGTGTCTGGTTGTGGCAGAGCAGGATGAAATGGCCCCAGTCAGAGTGCCCACGTGGCATTTATGATTTATGTCCTAATGTTGGTTTTTTTTTCCTGTGTATTTTTAAAAACAGGTAGAGAAAACAGCCTTTGCACTTTACATAGCACAGCTGTCCCTTATACCATTTGTCTTAATTGCACAAAAGATGACACTTTAAAGAATCCAGGCAGCAAAAGACCTGAGCCCTCTTCTCCAGGGCAGTTTATGGTTCTGAGTGCTAAAGCCTGAATGGAACATGAGCACTGCTGGGCAGCTTGCCCTGTCTGATTCCAAACTCTACCTGTGTATGGAAGGGCTGGGTGAAGCGGGTGGAGATGCTGACCCTTTGTGTTTGCAGATGATGAAAGCCATGAACAAATCCAACGAGCACGTGCTGGCGGGCGGCGCGTGCTTCAACGAGAAGGCCGACTCGCATCTCGTGTGTGTGCAGAACGACGATGGCAACTACCAGACCCAGGCCATCAGCATCCACAACCAGCCCAGGAAGGGTGAGAGGGGCTCTGCATGGCTGCTCTGCCTGGGGGTGCTGGCTGGGTTGGTCACAGCTGGCTGTGCCTGCCTTTCACTGAGTTCTGTCACAGCAAACCATTCTGGGCCCTGACGTTACTGACTGGGCAGCTCTGGGAGTCGCATGTGCAACATGAGGAGTAGGAACACGCTGCTCCATCTGCCCTTCACCCCTTGGTGCTTTATTGCCCCTGCAGAACCCAGGAGCTCAGGTGTCAGGGGCACACTGGTGTGCAGCCCACATCACACTTCTCTAGGTCAGTGGTGCTGTTCTGACTCTGCCTGAGAGGTGTTTCAGCAGCTCCAGAGATGAAGCAAACAGAAAATAAAGCACACAGCAGTTGTCCCTTGTCCCTATGGCAATACTGCTGGCACAGGACAGCTCAGGACTTGCAATGCTCCAGGGGTCACGGGGCTGGAATTGGCTTAGGCAACACCTCTCCATTAGTCATGAGCTGGCTTTGGCATTGCTGGAGGTGCAGGTGAGGCTGTGGTTGCCTGTGCTTGACCTACACTATGTGAAAGGAAGATCAGATTTAGTATGAGAGAAAGGCAAATAGGAATAACCAACAACAGCAGCAATTTAATAATGCAGCTTCAGGAAACTTCTCATGTTCACCTTAATTAGACCATCTAATTTCCAGGCTGTATTTTTGTTACAGTAAGCTGAAAGGCTGCAGCAGCAGTGTGCTGAGAATTTAAATGTGGGTTTGGGGAACATTTCTGGCAAAGAAATTTACACAGCCTCCAAATGAGAACAAGACAGAGGCTGACTTTGGTGTTTTGCAAGTATCCCCAGTCATTCCAGTGAGGACACTGGCAGGGGATGTTACTCAGGACTGATGGTCTTGTCTGACTTCTGTTAACTTCACATATAGGACAAGAAGAGGGATTTCCAGCAGGAATTTTATGATGCTTAGTAGTCATTTAAGATAATTTTACTTCAAGTGTGGTGGCTTTGAGCTGTGGCCTTGCTAGTGGGTTGGTGTTACAGTGCAATCCATAAACAGCTCACTCACAATCTTTGCCAGCTGTGAGGGAACAATTAGAAGTTAATTATGTACTTGGTTACCCAAAATTAGTAATTCTGAAACTCAGAGGTATATGGGCAGGGAGAGGGAGAGTGCTGAAATAGGAGCACTCATGAAGCTTGACAAAAACTGTTGTCCAGGTCAGAAACTAACTGGGTGATTTGCCTTTGCACATCCAAGCCTATGATGTGCAATGCAGTCCCTATAATTCCCAGGAGCATTTGTCCTGATTTAGGTTAATCACCCTCCTGGCTGACAGAGCTGTGATACCTGATTCTTGTGTAAGGAATTGCTTTGACAAAAGCCTCACTAAACCTCTCCTGTTGTTGTTGTTGCAGTGACTGGTGCCAGCTTCTTTGTGTTCAGTGGAGCTTTAAAATCCTCTTCAGGCTACCTTGCCAAATCCAGTATAGTGGAAGGTAAGAACTGAACTGCTTGCTTAAAACACACTGCTTTCCTCTTAGCACAGCTCAGCTCTGCAGTTAGCAGAGCTCTGCTCTTGTGCTTTCAGCTTTGTCCTGCTTTTTAGCCAAAAACACCCTGTCTCCTCTAATGAGGAGGAACTTGTGCAGGTGCTGTAAAACAGGGTCACAAGAAAATGAGGGTAAGATAAATACCTGGTTTAGGGGCTTGGGATTTGTTTAGTGGTTTGGGTTGAACGAGGAAATTGTGAGCCTAAGAAATTTGGAGCGTGTAACCCACCAAACAGAAGAGGAAACCCTGGTAAACTTCCTCTGCTACCCAACAGCCCTGCAGCATGCAAGTTATGAATGTGCATTGTTTGTGTGCTTGTACGTGGGCAGATGAGAACGTGACAAGCTGAGATTGCTGTGCTGGTACCTCTGATGTGGTTTGCTGTCGTATCACTGGAGTAGCTGCCGATGGCACATGCTGGGCTGGGAGCTCTTAGTGCTGTTAGCTGAGCTGCACAACTGTGCAGTCACCCCTGCAGCTGCTCAGTGCAGACAGGAGTGGGTGAGGAGTGCTCCTTAGGGCTCGTGGTGAGGGATGGCAGGTGCTCACATGGGCACAGCCCTGCCAGACTCCTCACACTGTGCCTGCTGGAGCAGGGGGAGCTGTGAGGGTGCAGGTCCTGTGCCATTTCCTGTGCCTGAACTGGGGGTTTGGTGTAAGACAGAGGCACAGGTGGATTCAGTCTGTATGTGGGGGGGAAACGTTTCACTCCTAAGTAATTTCTGCCCTAATTCAGATTGTGGGCATGGTTTAATGGTGATCAGAGCTGTGCTGGGTTAATGGTGGGACTCCATGATCAGGTCTTTTTCAACCTCAGAGAATTTTGATTCACATAATTATTATCTTGTGCCACTGACTCCTCAAACACTGTCACTGCTGGAGTGTTGTTTCCAGAGGTGACAGCAGCACGGAGGGGGAGTCACATGGGGTTTCTGAGGGTGGCCTCGAGCAGGTGCCAGTTTGGGACAGACTCATGTGGCCACTGCTCTAGCTGAGTTCTCCTGAGAGCTGCCCTTCCCCTGATTGTGCATCCCCAGGCAGCACTCAGCAGTGCTGTGCTTCAGGAAGATGAGAGTTCAGAAATGGTCTTCCATAGCATTGCTGCCCATGCTGCTTAAAAATGAACATTAAACCTTTGTGTTGCAGAGGAAGGATGTTTACTTTTTTTTCTATATAGGCTCTGTTTGGTGTCGCTTATCTTGGCTTATGAGGATTTCTTGGTTCCCCAGATGGAGTGATGGTCCAGATAACTGCTGAGAACATGGACTCTTTGAGGCAGGCCTTGAGAGAGATGAAAGACTTCACCATCACTTGTGGCAAAGTAGATGCTGAAGACCCTCAGGAACACGTTCATATTCAGTGGGTAGAAGATGATAAAAACTTTAGTAAGGGGTAAGTAGAGGAGCAGTTGCTTGACACTGATTCTGTTAAAAATATTAATTGATCTTATAAGGCACATAAGTCTTCAAATCAATAAGAATTAAAAATCTCTGCCTCTATTTTGAGTGATAAGATGCAATTGTCATGAAAATGGAATTGAAATACCAGAGCTTTGGGGCATCAATTTAGAAAATTGCCAATGGTATGGATTTTTTGCCATTGCCAATAGCCAGTTATTGGAAACCACTGATCTGTGTCCAACACTCAGTGCTGAACCTTGCACACTGTGGTCACTTTGCTCTCTTGGTGCTTAGTTTGCATTAAGCAGAGCTGGAAATAAAATTGCTGAATATTAACAGTATCTTTGGACACTTGATAGTTAAGCCAAAAGAAAGGTGGATTTGGCAGCTTCAGTATTTATGGCAGTAAAGTGCTTGTTGGCATGGATTTGATATTTAAGGACTCAGCACCTAGAAAGGGTATTTCTGTAGTTCCAGGCTCTCCAGCTCAGTCTTAGGTTCTGTAACCAAATCCTGGGCTGTGTAAGGCATGTTTCAGGTACTGCTGGCCTAGAGATTTTACAGATCAACAGAAATCCAATCTGTAGAACACTGCTCATTGCTATGGGAGCACCTCAGGCGCCCTCAGCCCTGGAGAGCTTTGTTGGAAATGTGCAGGAAGGCCCTCCCTGCCCCTGGTTTGTGCACATGACCCCATTCAGGGGCTGCCCTAATTCTCAGGTAGCTGTTTCCTGCAGTAGGAACTGACCCTTCCCCCTCCCTTTGGCAGCGTTGTGAGCCCCATCGATGGCAAGTCCATGGAATCCATAACCAGCGTGAAGATATTCCACGGCTCAGAGTACAAGGCCAACGGGAAGGTCATTCGGTGGACGGAGGTGAGTCTGTCACACCCCCTGCATGGGAGCCAGCAAGAACTGGGGCTTGCTGTGCCTTCAGCCTGCTGTGCCTTCAGCCTGCTCACCCAGCTCACCATGCTGGAAGCAGCAGATGCTTCACACCAAACCTGCACTGCCCTGGCCACCTCTGCTCACAGGGGTGTGGAACAGGAGCGGCCAGAACAGCATTTGCTGAACTGTTACACAAGGGAACAGTTTGAGTTAAAAGCTGCCTTTTTACACAGAGACAAATCTTAATATAAATTGGTTTTTAAAACTGTTATTTTGAGCCACTTTCTCTGAAATGGTTCATGTTAAAATGAAAGTGCTGTGGCATCAATCACTCAAAATGCTTGCACAGCTGATGGCACCTGTGACTCTGCAGCACACGAATGCTGATGGCAGAATATTTCTTCAAGTGTTTCAGTCTGTAGCTTGCCACCTCTGTGTCCTTTTTTCCCAAGTCAAGTGGGCTCAACAGAGATGAGTTCAGTGACAACACTAACATGGATCTTCAGGCTTCTACTAAAAATGTAACTTTTCTGAAATTAGCATCTGTTTAAAAGCAGTTTTTTACTAAAACTTCATGCAGTGCATAGCAAATTTCCACAGTGAGGCTTTTGACCAGATTTAAGAGGTTTCAGAGGACAGAACTATTTAAATATTTCTGAAGTTTTTTATTTTTCCCCCCAAAGGTGGCTTGTCTTCAGGGGCTTTTGCTGGTCTTCCCTGAACAGCTCTTCTTTAGGTCTTCATTTGTAAAAGTTTAAGTAACATTTCAGTAACCCAAATTTCCTAGAAGAAAACAAGTGTCATGTCTTAACTCTTCCCTTCAGGTGTTTTTCCTGGAAAACGATGAGCAACACAATGGTCTGAGTGACCCAGCTGATCACAGCAGGCTGACTGAAAACGTGGCAAAGGCTTTCTGTCTGGCTCTGTGTCCTCATCTGAAACTGCTGAAAGAGGATGGAATGACTAAGCTAGGTCTGCGTGTTACACTGGACTCAGATCAGGTAAGTCTTGAATAGTTTTGGTTTAACTGGGAGGTTGTTCCCTTGTTCATTCCCCAAAAAGGGAATACAACACTTTAACCTGAATGTTGAAGTAGGACTGGTATCAGATGCTAATCATGCATTGTTTGGTGTTCTGGGACATCTGTTGGAGCTGGAAAGCCAATGCCCAGCCTGAATTAACACAGGCTGGACCCCCATATGGCACGAGCAGCACCTGCTCTGTGCTCAGAGAAGGCTCTAAAGTGGCCTTTTCACCAGGCGGGAGTGTATTAAATGTACTCCTGTGTGAGCACAAACCATTGCTCACAAGCTGCCTGCTCCTAAAAATCCCCCACTACATTTGAGGCTGAGGAACATTTAGAAGGTCCCCTTGAGAGCTCCACAGCCACAGCTCTCAGGGGAGCAGAGTCCCAGCTGGACAGCTGGGCTGGGCTTAGTGTCACCCAGCTCCTAAATACTGCACAGCCTAATCTGATAATGCTGGGTCCAGGCCCTGCTGCTTCAATGAGCTGCTTTGGCAAAGCAGTAGGAAAGAAGCTCCCTTTGCCCAGGCAGCCACTGGGAACAGAGAGAAGTGTAAATACAAGTGGAAAAGCTGCTTTAATGCCTGCAACATCCAGTTCAAGCACCCATTTCCCCGGACAGAGGCCACAGCTCCTCCTCCCTCACTGCCTCAGAGCCTGTTCTCCACAAAACCCACTCTTGCTTTGTATTTTTTAGGTTGGTTACCAAGCTGGGAGCAATGGACAGCCACTGCCCTCTCAATACATGAATGACCTGGACAGTGCCTTAGTGCCAGTGATTCATGGAGGGGCCTGTCAGTTGAGTGAGGGGCCAGTCATAATGGAGCTCATCTTTTATATTCTGGAAAACATCTCATAAGAGGACTTCATTTTCTGTTCAGACCTGTTCCAGCAGCAGTTGTATCTGAATCATTTGCACTTTAAAACTGGAAAATTAAGCTTTTGTTAACACTATTGGGGAAGGGGGGGGAGGGGGAGGGACAGTTGTTCCATAATTCTAAATCTTCTATGCATTGTCAACAACCAGAGGATCAGGGCAGCTTCTATACTACAACATGGCTATGCTATCCTTGCAGCTAATCCACTTCTGTTACTGTTTAGAAAAATGCTCATGTTTAAAGACTTACAGTCCTGTACTCTCGATGCTCAAAAGGGTGCAAAGATCACTGGGGCATAAATAAAAAGTGAAACTCCAACCTTGTACTGTTTGTAGATGGCCATGTGAGAACCAACAGTCCAGCCCTCCATTCTGACCTCATCACAACGTCCATGGGTATTCTGTAGACATTTAACAGTGACGTTTACATTATTTTGACCAGCTTATTGGTTGAAATACATTTGGAGAAGCCCTTGAGAGCTCTATGGAAAGGTTCCCCAGCCATAACTCCATTTGTCTATGTCCAGAGGAGCAGGAGGGCAGGCATCTCTCCCAAGGTTCCATAACCTGCAGTTGTGTGTGTGGAATAGGCTGGTTTACTTTGTTCCTCTAGTTACCATGAGTCCATCACCTCGGCAGGTTTCTGTACTCTCCTAGAACAACTCTGCTCTTCTGTACTTTGTTTACAAATCTGTATGAAGCAGAGGAAACTTTAGCCCTAAAGTGCAGTTATATCTCATCCCTCTTCCCCAGTAGGTCCTGCTTTCTAAAGCCAAGCACCGCCCAGGGCAGCTGTGTCCCCTCCCTGCTGTTCCCAGTAGTGTAACGCCCGTGTCCTGTATCCCAGCTTGCACCTCATCCTGCAGCCCCTGTCAGAGCTTACCTGTGTAACAGTGTAGAGTGGCTGTTCCTGCATGTTCTGCTGAAAAAGGCTTTGTGGGCAGCTCTGAACACCTGCACTTGGCCCAGTGCTCTTGGTCTCACCTGAGAGGGCTTTGGGAAGGAAAGCAGCTGCTCCTGTCTGCCAGGGCATTAAGAAGCTGGAATTGAGCATCAGCCAGAGGAAATGTGGTTCCATGTCCTTACTGTCTCCATGGAAAGCTGCTAACCAGTGGGAAGAGCTGTAAGCAGGAGAAGGGCTTTGGTTTGTTTAGCCATAGTCAGGTAAAGCAGCTCTTTGAGTCCCTCCCAGGAACAGGGGGAAGGTTTCTCCTCCTGTCTGCAGAGATTATTAATTTGGGAAGAGAGGTGCTAATTTAGGGTGAACATTTATGGTATGTCAGACATTGTCTGGTCCCTACTCACCATCCCTCTGGAGCAGGGTTGTGCTGTAACACCAGTGCCATTTCCCAGGGAAAGGGGAGTGCAAGGCCACTGGGGGACTGATGCTCTAGTTTTTGAAATAATAAACACCAGTGGCTGGGCAAGAAAAGGTACCTGCATATAAGGATGTGCATTTCATGGAAAGGCAGCCCAGTGCCTGCACAGAGTACATCTGGGAATAAATGGCTACTTTTTAAAAAAAGCAAAGTCTGACAAATCGTGTTCCAAATTAGAGCTGGCACCACCCTGCCCTTGGAGAAGGCAGGCCAGGAAACTGGGGCCAACTCCACAAACAAAAGCTGGCCAGCAAGAGGTAGCACACTCCCCCACTCAAAAGGATGCTCCATCCAAGTGAAGCCTTACCTCTGGCATTTGGGAGAGGTGGTTTAATGCAGCTCATTTAATGGTTCCTGCTGGCCCAAGCCTAAGCTGTGACTGCCCCACTGCTCCTGCCGAGGTGTCAGTGCAGCCCAGCTGGGCTGAGGGCCCTTGGATCCCCTCTGCACGCTGGGTTTGCCCCCTTGGGACACACGGCACTACACGGTGTAGGCACCATTCAGCACCTGGAAGAGCATTCCATAAACTCGGTAATAATCTTCCTCCTTGAGCCTGCACTCCAGCTTTGCCACAGCAGCGGCTTTCCAGTCACTTGAGTTGCATTGTTATGCTTAATAATGCAGTAAAAGAGGTGAAAATGTTTATCTTCTCTTCCTTTGCCCCAGAAGTCTTTTAGGTTTGGATTATGTTTGTGCAAAACACTATCAACTGGTGACTGACATGTTTGCTTCAACCATAGCCTTTGAAATGACCTTAATTACCATGTTGTTAAGAAATGAGTACTTGTTTAGAAAAAAATTGTACTTTTAAAATTCAGTTAGTTAACACTGCAAAAAAACTGCATATTATATTTTTATTTTCAACATGTAGTTTTGTATATTAAATTTATTGAAATTAAAAACTAAACACTGTATTGTCTTCATCTGCTCAGGGAGGCAGAGGCAGCACTGCCTGACCTGTCTGGACTCTGTCCTGCCTCCCAACCTGCCCTTCCAAACCCTCTGTGCAGGAGCACAGGCACACCCCACCCACCCTGGGAGATCCCTGCGTTCTCTTCACTCTCAGATTTAAAAACACAGATTTAGTACCACTTTTTGTGTGCTGCTGATCAAAACCATTCCTGAAAATAAGTCACAATCCGGTTTTCTACATCACAAAGAGTGACTATTTTCCCCATCACCTGGAAGAACTGTAAAAGCCTATTCTTGTAAAAATACAAGGAACATTTGGGAAGCAACAGAGTCTAGTGTACTTTTTTTTCTTCTTTTTTAAATTAAAACCCCAACAAACTAAAGGATGAAGGCACAGTACCCTTCTGTGCTGAACAAGCAGTGCAGCAAGCACGGCAGACAACTGGTAGGCAGAACAAAAAAGGGGGTCTGTAAACACCTGCTGCCACGGAGCCTCATGTGCCAAGGGTGTGCCCAGAGGAGGGACTCACACCCCCAGACTGCTGCCTGAGCTCTCCTCTATTTTAGGAAACAAAAAAAGACCCCAACCCAAACAGGCCTGGAGAGAACAGAAAAAGCAGTAGCAGACTGTTCAGTGAACCACGCCGGCTGCTCAGACACTTGGAAAAGGGAATTCTGGTGAAGGCCTTACCTGTGACTTGACCAAAAAGCTCTTGCACTGCCTCAGGGAATTCTTAAGGGGCTAAACCTTTCCCTGCACTCTGCATAGTTAATGTAACATTCGTCCTGGTGCTACATTAGTAGTCCCACATTAAGGCAACTCTGTCTATTTTGTGTAGACTGGTCCCAACCCTGCAGCAGCACATTCCCAGAGCCTCCCATTTGCCTTAAAGTATTAATAAGCACTATGGCTGTTACCAAAATAGACATTAGGTTCAGTAGTGCATTCTTTAACATCTTTGGTGCTTGCAGCTAGCAGCATCTTCTACATCCCTTCAGCCCACGGCTTCCGACATTCCAATGGATCTGGGGGAAGAACCACACAAAACCCAGCAGAATGAGGTGCTGCAGTACAGAACAGGTGGGCACAACTCAAGGTGACTTTACATGTAAAATGCTGACATGAAGGTTCTGGATGGTCAACTGGAAAAATCAATGGAGCAAAATTATTGAGCTCCAGTGATGGAAAGTGCTTCGGCACAAGGCCAAGTTGTTACTTCAGGTAACACGTCCCTCAGCTCACAGGACCTTCCTGACCTCCCCTCCACTAAAAACAGTCCCTTTGGTGCCCAAATTCATACTCGTGCCCTGAAACAAGATCTCCCAACCTGTACAGCCTGACAGCACTTGGAAAAAGCTGTGGCAAACAGGTGATGTCACCCTGGAGCTGATGAATATTCACTGAACTGCCATTTATAAACACAAAACAAAACAATGTGCTAAGGAAGAGGGAGCACAGAGGCCTCGGGAGATCAAGCAAAGGAAGATGGATCACTTATCAATCTTATTTTCTAAATATTATTCCAAGTAGAGGTGACACCAGAAGCTGTCCCTGTATTTCAAGCGATTGTGAAATAGCATCTCAGAGGTACAAACTAAGCACAGATTCTGTAACCTCATTAATGAAATTATGTCAAGTCCCCACCACAAATATGAAGGGGAATGGTACTGAAGGCAGGGCAGTGTAATGAGGTCAATGGCAACCAGAGACATTATTCAAGCAGAGTTCAGCTGCAGCCCTGCCAGGGCCTGCCCAGCCCACCTCTGGGGCAGTGTTCGTACCTCAGACACAACTAATGTTCCAGGACCAGCCAGTTCTCTGTAACTGTTTGAAGATCTTGACCACTGAGAGGCTCCCTGAGTCTCACTTTTACCTCCAGTTTCCCTCCAGTGGGCTTCCTGCCATCAAAAATCTGGGAGAAGCACAAAAAGAAGAGCAGTTAGTGCACATATGAATGACAGTGTCAGATTGCAGAGCCTCAGATAACACTGACTGTCTTTGCCCATGACCCAAAGGTGACAGATCACCTGCAGGCAAGGGCACTGCTGGGAGGTGTCACAGCCACAAGCTTCAGGTAGTAATTCAGCAGAGCAGGTCCCCCCACGTCCCAGAAAAGCTACCAAACTCAGCTGATACAAAACTGCCCACTGCACACACACACAGTTACCCAAATACTCATTTCCCCTCTGTGTTTAAATGTTAAGTAGAAGAACACACCTCACCCTGAAAACATACCTCGATGATCTCTCTAACTTCACATTCTGATTCCAGCTTGTCCAGTTTCAAGTGTGCTGTCCCCACATGCTTGTCACTCCTGAAAAAGGACCTGTGCCAAAGAAACCTTCCCTAAGTGAATAGGTGAGGGTTGTCAGGACATTAAAGAGAAAACAGTCCCAGAGCTCATCCCCATTTGCTCCATCACCACATCCAGGAGGGCTGGGCAGGATGTGCTACACCCCAGGGTGCAAGAGGCAAACCCTTAACACCAGAGTACAAGGCACAAGATAAGAGAGTACTCATTTGTTAATTATTCTCCTGGAACCAAGTTAAAGATGAGGACAGCAGTGAAGAGAAACAAGGAAACCAGCACTGGGAGTGGCTGCAGCTTCTGTCCCTGCACAGGGAGACAGGGAAGAGGGGCCCAGCAGCCAGGACAGGGCAATCCTCAGACAGGACAGGGCTGTTCATGGCACAGGCTGAAGGATTTCCATTCTCTCAGCAGAACAAACATTTCACAGGCACTTGCTGCTTTTGGCAAACTACTTTTAGGAAAAAGTCTCATGAATCATTCTGTTTCATCTTGGTAAATCAAAACAATTTCTACAAGTAGGAACATTTCAGCTATTGTTTTGATTCGCCTTCATACTGGTAGTTTTAGTTAAAAACTATCATTTTAGAATTTCAGTCTGCTGAGGTTAAACACATTTTCATCCTGCAAGGAAACCAATCAACTCCTCCCTGCTACAGTCACTTCTGTTTAACAGTTTAATCAGCAATAAATCAATCTTTACCTAAACAGAGACAGGGGGTACTACCCCTACCCAGACAAACCCCTCCAAAAGGCAACAGCTCAGACTACAACACCCTAATTCCAGAGAACTGTTCACCTCAAAGCACAGGATTTCTTTACCTACACCCAAGCATTTCCCCAAATCAGTCTCCAAAAGGTCTGATAAACAACTAAACTCTACAGAGTCTGGAGACAGAAAAGACAACTGGCCATGCCTGCTGTGTTTTAGACAGGAAATCTGCTAAGAATCCAGAAGGGTCCTGTTTTTGTTATTCTGTTTAGACAAAAACAAAGTAAACAAACCAACATACAAAAAACCCCCCCACAGCCTCCAAACATTCACCCCTCTTATCATTAAGAGATAATAGGATATTTTCAAGCAAGACTTGATATATGCAATGGAAACTCCAGAGATTGTTAGATGAAGCCTGGTGATCACATCATTGGTGGCAACAGGAGATTGAGACTCTCCATGGATGAGGCTACAGTTGACCCACAAAGTCATTTAGAGAAGTTCAGACTTTATTAGCTCACGTGCTATATAAATACTTCCTCTACTTCACAAGTCCCTTAAAATGAGGACTTACATAATTGTACTGCAGTGTGTGGGGCACTTTGCTCAAAACCTGGAGAATCAGCAATTCTTGCTGAATTTTTTAATGCATTTTTTCCTCTTTATAATTCAAGAAACAATAAAGACTGGTTCATCCCTGATCAGTTCCAGGGGCTTTAAAAGTAAAGGATGAGAACTTGCTCCAGGCTATGGCTTCAGAAACAGCTCTGGGGAAATCTCCTTTTATCTTCAGAAGCTTTTAGGAGAGGCTCAAGGAGAGACTTTTCCTTTGGAAAAATACATTGCTGGGTTTTTACTTGAAAGTGTTGTTAAACTGAAGTTTAATATATATGACCTGAAACAAGTCTCCTTTGCTCACTGAGCAAAAATAATTCTTGGGAGATGGTCAAAGAGCTATCAGAGACCCTCAGAGCTCCAACATCTACAGAAGCAGTTCTGAAAGTATTTCTCCTCATTTGTAGTCTTAGAGAAAGGCAGGGAGCAGAAAGTCCTTAGCAAAGAGCCTGAATCACATCATCCTCTCCTTTCTCTTGAGGAGATAGTTGGGGAAAGGTGATTAAAAAACCATTTTAAACAAATGTAAACACTTCACAGCTCTGTGCAAAAGAGATCCTGAACACAGAGCAGTGGGGCAGTCAGGGCTGACAGGAAGGAAGAGAGAAAATCAGCTTGTGCTTGAACAGAGATGCAAAGGAATGATGTGGAGTAAAACAGTGTGATTTCAGCTCACAAAATAAAACATCTACAGCTTCAAAACCATGTTGGAGAACCTACCAATGATTTCTACATGGCCCAGAAACAGAGGACAGCACAAAGAGCCACCTGAGACAAAGACCACAACCAGCTTGGGGATTAGGGAATACAGGCCACTCTGATTTTGAATAACTCAGTTATGAGCCTGCACAAAGCATGATTCCCCTGAGCTATCAATTGCTAACAGCCATCTCACCAGCCTGCTCCCTGAGCTGAGGGCAGCCTGTCTCTCTCAAGACAGTCTAACAGCTTGATAACATGGCAAGATCCAGGGAATGAATGTACAAAACCAGAACACTGGTTCTGCCTTCATCCAGCATCTGCTTTGCTGCTGTTCACGTTTTGCTGCACTTGTACTTCAGTGTTCTACAATTACCCCATAGAACATTTACATCTTCTAGTCCTGATCACTGCAACCAAACTGGGTAAAAATCAAAACACTCTGAAGTAAATCAATGCCTTCTCCATCTCAACAATTCCTGTTAACACACTAATCCTCAACTGATCTGTCAGTTATGAATCAGCTCCACTGAACTTGTGCCTTTGTTTCACCCCCATGGGAAGCTGCAGAGCTCGGGCACGTTTTGAAAGTTCTCAGACATGAGAACCAACCAACTCTTCACTGCCAGCTTAGACTGCGCTTCACAAATTTCAGCTCCAACACTCCTTTCCAGCTGTTCCTGGAGTGCAGTGAGGAGGAAGCAAACCATGGACTTACCCTTTATGAAATACTTCGAATTTAATCCCTTTGGAGCGAATGGCTCGCCGGAAGCCCCGGTGGTTCCTGTTGATGTTCAGCTTGAACAGCTGGTTGTATTCTGCAGGTGAGGGGGAGAGAAAGGAAAGAGAGCTGGGAATGTGCAGTGCTCTGTTACATGCACCCCTCAGACTCTTCTCTCAGTTTGGCCTATCTATGAGAGACACTTCACAGCCACAGGGACTCCTCCTCAGGAGGCTCTTCCAGTCATTCCCAAGGTGTGTCCCTGTGCCACAGCTAACCAGGCACCACCACCTTACAGCAAGTTACTGGAGAGCCAAAACTTATGCCTTTCAGCAAAACCAGAGTGTCTGTGGCTAAGAAAAAAGGGACAGAATAATAAGGAAAAAATAGTAAGGCTGGAATGACTGGAAAGGGGTGCTTTGGTAATTAATCCTGTTTCAGCACCAGCTTCATTAATGAGTGGCAAGAACTGTGCCACAGGGCACCTTTTGATCAGAAAGGGTCACAAGGTGGTACAGCTAATGCTCCAAGACTGCTCCGCTCCCCAGGAACAACCATCTGTGCCTGCCAGGCTGGGAACCCCACATATGACAGCCAAGGGGCTGCTAAGCCAGGGCAGAGCAAGTTCTGGAAGAGCTGGAACACAGCTCTCAGAGCTTCAGGACTTTTAATCTGAACAGAAAAGGTATACCAACTCAATATATATGTATCAATATATGTATCTCTTTTGAGATAAAATCATAACTAGTAATCTGGATACCGAATTCAAAGTTGTTGTGGTACCAGATGGTTGCTCACTGCAAGAACTGGGGAAAAAGAATATAGCAATAAACCCAACTCAGAGTGCAAGATGATGAATTCTAAAATGCATGATGAGTCTAATACTGTACTCCACAGCTAGGCCAGAGGGGGATTTTTCAAAAGATACACAGGAAGTATTTGTGTTGGTTTAAGGCATGTTGTCTTAAAAAAGGAAATCATCTTTTTCTGCAATGATGCTTTGTCAGGTTTAGAAACATCAGCTCATCAGCCAAAATCAGGACAGAATTGGCAACCTCACAGGACACCAAATCTGACTGAAAAACACCTGATCCATTCAAACTAATCATTTAACTTCTTTAATGAAGAAAATTTATTTATCTGGCCCATCCACCAGCAGAGTTGACAGGAAGGGCTGGTGCATGACCAGTAACTCCATGATTTCACTAATCCATGACACAATAACCACAACCAATGCTGGGATGAGGGTGAGGAAACTGCCAGTGCAGCTGTACTTCACCCCACAACAAACCCTTTCAGAAGGAAGAAGAACAAAGGGGGTGGGAGGCCCCCCTTGCTTGAATCACAGTATAAGACCAGCCTGTACTCTCCAGGGATTCCTTAAGGTGTAATGTTTTTCCCACTGTTTTAAAAAAAAGAGCACTCACCTGGAGAATTGTTATTGTTAATTACAGGTGTTTTACTCTTTTGAGGTTGTTCCTATTAAAAAAGAGACACACATTACATAAATCCATCAGATATTGTTCCAAAATACAGAGTAGTGACGGTTTTTATTACCAGCTCTATTTTATGCCTCTACAAGAAATATTAGGATTTAGAGGGTTACCTGAGTGATAAGAAGAGTCATGGTACATTCAAGACTAAAATGCTTGCATTTCATTGTGGTAACAAGTCTAACACTAGATAAAGAATAAGCCCAAACATTACATTAAATGTAAGAGCCCCAGATAAGCTGAACAGTCACAGTCAGTTCAGTGCAAACCCCATGAAGTCCCCGAGTGTGGCTGTCACACCCCGTGACAAACCATGCACGTGCCACACCACTGTAATTCTGTCCCTCCTGCATTAGCTGGAATAATAAGCTACACAAGGAATTCATCACAAATCATTCAGGGAATTGCCCTACTATTATTTTGCCTGACAATCAATCTGCCACCAAAATGAATTAACTTTTAACCTAAAGCAGAGTACAAACTAAATCTCTGGGGAATGAACAAGGACAATGTGACCTCATTATTGCAGCTACTTTGCAAAACTGAGTTCAGCTAGGAAGGAGAAAGGTGGTGTATTTGACTGGTGGCTAAGCAGGAGAGATCTGGCTTTTCTTTAAACAAAGGAAGAGATTAAAAGCAGCTATGCTGATTCTTACTTATTTCACAGAGAATTATTCACACAGGCCAGTTCTGTTTCTGGCCACCCCAATGGGGTGCCTCCTTCATTAAGGCTTCGTGTAACTCAAGCTGAAACACAAACCTGGTCTGACCATCATCATGATCCCACAGGTAATTGAATTTATTTTAGTGGAACTACTGCAAAATTTATTAGGAGGTAAAAATCTTGGCTCTGCACTCTCCCAGAGCTAAGCATGAGTCCTGGAGGAGCAAGGTTTGGTTTTGCACTACACAGAAAGCAGCAAAGCCCCAGCTTCTCCTGACTGTAAGATCAGTCAGCCCCTCCTCAGATGCACTCCCAGCTATAAGCTTTGAGTATTTTTCAGACCAGAGATTGCTTTCAAAGGTGAAGGGAAGACATGGGGGAATTCCAAGGAAAGCAGTGATACATATGTGTATATGTATTTTTTTCTATACATACACATACATACATGCACATACACACAAGCATTAATTAGTAAGGCCAAGAAACTTGTGTGGCCCAAGTCCTTCTTCCAGATAGTCACATACAGATTTGCTAATTAAATCACCAGGACCCACATGCTTTTATCTGATGACAAAGACTGACTTTCTGTAATTACAGAGATGCCCAAAAGCAATGCCTTTAGAAGGGACTCCAAGGCACATCACATCTAACATGGCCCCACTCCCCTATAGCATCATCTGCAGCAACAGATCCAGCAGTTCTGCTCCTCAGAAAAGCAAATCTGTTTTCAAGGTAGGTAATTGAATTTTGCCTAGAAGGCAGGATGCCTAGAAGTGCCTTCCCTTTCCTTGGAGCCCTCCCAAGCTCCTGCAGTGGTAGGGGTGGAGAAGGGGTGGGGAACACAAGAGGCAGGGCACACTCACCGCACTCGGGTACTGAAATTCAAACTTGACAAAGGCATCCAGATCTCGGGGGGACACACCTGGAGGAGACAAAGCCAACCCAAATAGCCCATACAGGGACTGTCATGGCATGTGGAATGTTGAGCAGGATTCTCAAGAACACACAACTGACTTTCAGCAGGACTCATGACCTGTCTCCTGGCAACTGAAAAACCCACCCATCAAGCCCAAATCCACAGAGAGCTGGTATACAAAGGAAAACACCTGCTTTGTTTTATGCTGCTGTTGGTCCTGATACAGTCCAGCATAGAGGGTTTACAAGCTCCCAGGAACAAGGGACTAAGGGCAGGATCACTGACAGGATCCTGTCTATTGAATGGCCAAAACACATCAAGGTGGTGCAAGCCTAAGGCAGGCACTCAGAACAAAATAGAAGATAAATGGGAAACTATGACCCGGTTATGAGTGAATCCAGGACAACTTAAAGTTCTTCCCTCTGTCCAGATGGAACCCAGATTGTCTTCATTCATCTGTCTGCTTTTTAAAATACTGTTTAAAGGCTTTTTGGGGGCTTGAGCCCAAAATCTGGTTATTTTATTTTAGTGAGTGCTGGCTACAAAGGTCTTGACTCCTAAAGTGCCTCCAGGACAGAGAACTCTCACTCCCTACTACACTTTCCTCACCTACTCAGAGGAAAAAGCCCCCATGCCCTTTGGAGTACACACCTGGAGGAGCTGGTAGGTTTATTCCCCTGACAATAAGAAGGTGCATTTCTGTGCTGTTGAGCTCAGAAAATATCCTGTGAAAAAAATAAAGACAAAAAAGTGTATTCATCTCAGTGGTGATTCCAGCACCACCCGATCCACTGCCAGATCAGGGTGCCACAGGCATTTGTCAGACCTTTTTCAACAGTGCCCTCCTACAGAGATCACAAAGTACAGCAGGCCAAGGGAAGAGCACAAACAGAGCTAAAAACATCTCTGAGGCATGCCAGAAATAAGGCCCGAAAGGCAACAGGACTGAGGGAAAAACACAGAGGAAGGAGGGGTGGCTGAAGTAATAGAATGTAAGAGATGAAGCTGGAGATGTTTTGAAAATAACCCACAAGGAAAATTAGAGAACAGCTTCTTTGTATTTAAGTTGTTGAGAGTGTCCTTTCAGGAATGCTGAGCCTAACGATGGGTGCCACCTGAGTTTGCTGAAGCCCACAATTCCCTAAACAAGGGGGAAAGATCAGAAAAGTCATTCCAGCCTGCCTGAGAAATCCTTTTGTTTTTCCACACCTTATCATTTTAAAGGTCCTTTCCTCAAAGTGATGGCTTGGAGGATCCATTCCTTGTGCTCGTGCAAGCTGTAGGATCTCCATGTCCTTTTTACAACCTTGTGCCATTTTCTCAAACCTACAGAAAGAGGAAAGAAAACCCAATAAAAAAGCTACACACACACACAGGGCCACTGAACAGCATTCTGCCACATACAGGCCACAGAGTAACCCAGGACCAGAGCAACTTGGAGGTGCAGGAGTCACAGTTACCAACCCCTTCCCACAAGAAGCTTTCCACCCCAAGCCCCAGCATCCTTAGGGGGTCACAGGCAGACTCCAGCCTGAAATGACACTGGAGGATGACTAAAAGCAGGCACTGGCTCTTACCGAGTGGTTTCTGCCACGTTTCCTAGGTGCAGGGATTGCTTGGAGTACTGCAAACACCTCTGGAAACACAAACACACACAGATGCACTCAGTGATCCTCACACACATATTCGTGACTAGCAGAGAGTTTTGAGGTCGATGACAATGCAATTTATGAAAAGCCAAGAGTCCTCCCAAGTCACTCAACAATATCCATCACCCCTCCTTCAAGTCCAAAGCTGAGCACAGCATTTCTTTGGTCTGTTCTCCCTATTACTTTTTAATCACTTGATTTGTAGACAGGAGGGCTAGTCTTAATCATCCAAAAAACTATTTTCAAACTTGAGTGCTCATATTTAATAGGGATACTCTGATTGTCCCAAGGCTTCAAGCAAGCTCTCTGGCTTCAAATAATACAGAATCCAAGTCTGAAAATTCTCCTTTTTAGGACACACAAAATCAAAAGTGTTTTAAAAGAAAAACAAAAGATCCCACAGAAACAATGACAGGATTATAATATTAATAAACCCCAGAGAAATGTATAAAAGAAACCCCAAAGCATTTGTAAAAAATTATAAAATGGTCACCTCATGTTGGTCCTTCAGCAATTTTACAAGCTGTGCATATACTTCATCTGCTTTCTGAGACAGTCTGACATCTTCATGGTGCACAAAGATAAAATCACCCTCATCATCTGTAGGGGGTGATGGCAGCTGCAACACAAGAACACCACCTTCCAGAGCACTTATAGGGAAAAGTAAGCACTCTGGATGTCCAGGAATATGGAATAAAGCAGAATATTACCAGTGCTACTAACCTTGGAAATGTCAACAGGTTTGCCTCCTTTGGCCTGCTCGATCTTTAGGTCAAGGCCCTTGGCTGTTCTGAGATATGTCTTTGCCTGTTCCAGGTTATTTCCCTTCTTTGCTTTGATGGCTGCCTTCAGGTACTGCTTCTTCCTGTTCTCCAGAAATTCCAGCTGTTCCCTAACTGAAAAACAGGTGTATAGAAATGCTCACTCACCTGACACTGCCAATGCCCCTGAAATAGGTCTCTGCAGTGCAGTTTGTAGCCAGGAAAAGGTCACTGGAAGGACAGATATCAAATAAGGACATTTCCTCACTGCACTTAGTTGTTTCTTGGACACTTTCAATTTCAAGCATTAGAAAAAGAAATAAACTTCCTTCTATCACAGCATCCTTCACCAAAAACCTCATATGACATCCAAGTGTCACAGGACTAATTACAGCCCCTCATTTGCAGGCAGGAGACAGACTCCAGCATAGCTGGTTGGTCCAAAGCAGAAGCTGAATTCAAACTCTCAGTTTGCCATGTTAATGTCTGAAAAACAGCAAATACCACGAGTATCTTCTGGACTCATTTCTTCCCTGCCCTCTGATCTGTCAGAAAAAAACCCCAGGTGAACCAATGTACAGGAACATTCAGACATACCACCTCTGCTTATTTGTAATTCCCTGCTCTCTTAAGTTTCTTATTAATTCCTGAGTCTCCTGTTTCCTGCCCAAAACACTAAGGACACCCACACAAGTGAGGCTGCTTTACACTGTACCAGGTCAGTGCATCCTGCCCCTTCCTCATGGGAAATGGTGCAGCTGTTCCCAGAGGTACTCGTGGTGTGCTCACCACTGCACTCTGCTCCTGACTACAAAAGCTCAACAATCCTTGCAAGGGGTGCCTGTCTCACCAAAGAAACACCCCATGGTCACTGCTGGCAGATGGTGACCAACCTAAGCCCATCCTGGCAGAAGAGCCAGGAGCTCTCCTGCTGCTGGGAGCAGTTTGCCCCATCAGCCAAAAGCAAACTACTTAGAGAAGGGAACTTGCCCCAGTTCCCTTGAAAGAACCCCCCCAGCGTGTTCTGGGAGGCTGAGACAGAGCACTGGTATTTTCAAAGAAAATCTGTGGACAATGGACTGAGCAAAGTCATTAATGCAGCCAACCTCAGCTCCTAGACTTTCCTGGCATAGGCCTCAGGTGCCACTGCTCCATTCCATCCCACACCTGCCCACACCCTGCACTCTCCAGTGAGAGGAAGACAGTATTTTTACAGTGGATTTAACAGCTGTAAGCTGCACTTGGTAATTCTGAGGGCACAAAGGTAACATGAATGCACCCTGATTACTGAAATACAGCTTTTCAAGAGCAAAGTACTGACATTTTGTTGGGAAAGTCATGTTGGGATATCTGTGTCCAGGTTCTTGTTGGACATACTGGTCTTATTTTAGAATACTTGCAATAGCCAGGATGGATTACTGTAACACCAGAGATCAGATATTACCAATTCCTTCACTGCATGACTCTGGGACAACTCACTCAGGAGATTAATCTGTCGGCTAAAATTGCAAAAACCAGAAAACTCCTGAGGATTCATAGATTTTCAAAGCCAAAATGGACAACTACTACATTTTAGTGGTCTTTATAAAACAGGTAATGGAGTTTATTCTAGAGAGAAGATTTATGAGCTAATCACAGTGGCACTGTAAAAAGCCTTTGCACTCTGCAAAAGAATCTGCCATCAGCCAACTAGGCAGTTCTGCTTCATCCTGAGGGAACCAAGCAGGGCAGAACAGGAGCACAGGATTAGTCAAGGCACCAGCAAGAGCCTGAGCAGTGCCTGTGTGTGCCCAAATCACAATGTGAGGTGGTGGCTGTCCCCTACTATCTGTACAATTAATCTTGTACAGAAAACTGCTCAGTGACCTCAGCAACAGGCAGGCTAGAGATTGATGAAGCACTGCCAGTTTGAGATCCTTGGATGAAGCACCAGGCAGAAGACACTGCCTGATGCAGGGAGTGCCACTAGATCAATGAATAATTCACACTGGCAGCCTGTCCCCTTTAATGAGAGTGTATGTAGAGTTCAACAGCAAGCAGAGTTAAACATTATGAATCGATACACTTGTTACATCAAAATTAATTAAAAACCCAATCACCCTTATAATTACACATGCTGTCTCTGAGAAATAAAGCTGCATGACTGGTCTGGATCTGCCCTGCAGCAGACACACATAGTGAGGCTCCTGTCAGAGGAAATCCATGCTACACATTCACAGGCTCATATCTAAACTATAATGAACAAGTCCTTACCAAGGTATGGAAATAAAGCAGAGCAAACAACTTGCAGGGGGATCACTGGGAATGGTGATCCCTCCACCTTACCAGCTGGAGGGAGGTGGTCCATGGTCTCTGCCTTGTCCAGGGTGGAGGGGGATGCAGCCCGTTTGAGGTGCTCAGGGGAGCTCTCCTGAGCTGCAGAGCTTGGCACTGCAATGGGCTTCACAACCTGCGTGGGCTTCCCAGGCAGCTGGGCAGGCTTCTTGGCCACTGGGGCCTGGGGCAGGCCTTCACTCTAGCAACACAAAAAGGGTTTCATATTAAACACATAAAATCTACTCCAGGGCTGAGGCAGCATCTCAAACATCAACAACTGTGCTTATCACTGTATCAGCCTTCTGGTTTCCCTCTGAGGAGAGCATAACATTCCAGACAGCAAATTTTAACTTCTGGAGGTAGCTGACCTAAGCAAGCATCAACACTGCACTACAGACAGAATAAAAGGGATGTTCAATATGGCAGTGATTTTAAAAAAAGCAGATGCATGCAGAAAAAAAATCATCCAGGAATACTCTCCATTAAAAGCTACTCCAGGTGAAAGCAGAAACAATCATCAACCAAATCCAGAGAGAGAAGGAGATCAAACCAAAGTCTAAAGGCTGGTGCAGCCAGACAAAAAGCAGTAAGTGTTGAACATCCTGGGGAAGAACAAACACAGGAAGCTACTGGGATGCAGGATAAAAGTACAGACTTAAGTACTTTAAAACAATGTAAAGGAGTGGCAGAGATCTGAAGGGTTTGCTTTGAAAATAAACCCCACATATAGGACAGCTATGGCAGAGCCAAACCCTGGACTCAGACTTTGTAGGTACTGACTAGAATGACATCTCATCTCTCTGTGTCCCCTACACTACAATGCAAACTGAAATTACTCCTGGGATCCTGTAGTCTTTGGACTTCTGGGAAACGTGTTTCATTACAGTAGGCTTCCCTGGAAATCCAATGGCCTCATGTCTGCATGCCACAAGAGACACCATTTAAACTCTTACATGTGCTGCTAGGAAATACTGACCTCCTCCTCTTCATCATTCTCCTCCATGTTTGCCAGTTTGCTGGCACTTTCCAGAACAGCAGCTATTGTGCTGCTACCATCCTGTGCAACACCAGGCAGAGGGGGAAATCCTGTGAAGGAAGGGAATACAGAAGTAGAGAGTTGCGTAAGACCTGTGCTATGTCTTCCATATTTCTTGTTTTCTGTAAAACCACTTCTACCCAAATACCTACTATCTAATATACCTTGGGATTCAGTGTAACTAGACTGAGGGTCAAGGCCACAAAGCCTTGCTAGATCAAGTCTGAGGGGTGGGCTTAAGATCAGATCTCTCACAGATACCCAGGCTTAAAGGGTAAAATGCAATAACAGAGCAGTTTTCCAAGCTTAGCAACTGGCAGCCAGCCAAGGAATCTCACATCCTCAAGACTTCAGTAGTAAAGATGTCCCCAGAACCAGCAAGGAACTCAGTCTTATTTTTTCCCCTCTCACTGCTGCCTCACCTTAGCAGGTAGAGAGTCCAGCAGAAAACCAGTGCTACCCCCCAGAGCAATAAACAACCCAGTGCTGACAGCTGGGGAACACACTCAGCCTCTGCTGAAAAGCTACTGCAATGCAGAGCTTGAAAAGTAAGGCAGAATCACAGCAGTTAAATGCAAAGTGTATGAAGAATAATTGTTTTATTATGCTTTTAGGGATGGAAGGAAGGCTTGATGACAGAAGATAAACTCTCACTTCCACATTGCCATTCCATTAGTGTCAGCTTCATGCAACAGAGACCCAGAGCCCCTAAAAATGTCTCAAGATTCCTCTCATTTAATCTGTAGCAAGTATTCGTGTTGCCAGTCTCGTGAGAAGTGTTAAGAAATAATGACTAAACTCCTTCTAAACCTGGAGATGGCTGCTCCAGGGACAGCACAAGCCTGAGGTACTTGGCAGGCAGAATCCTGTGCTGATGCCCCCTTGACATTCAATCCATTACTCAGCAGCATTTCTGTCCCCAAGGAGGCCAAGGCTGGTGCTTGTCACCACCCAGATGCAATGAAAGGCACTGCCAGCCCATGATAATTCACTGCTGTTTCAGTGGCTGCCTGAGGACTGTCTTCTCTGTAAACCACACAGCCTCTACATAATGGCTGGAAAAACAAGTAAGGAAATGGAGGAGTTCCCCAGATTCCCAGAGGTGTAAACAAGAAGTAGCTCACTCCTACAGAAACTGGTCTTTACCAAGAAAGGGATCACGTTCCAGAACAAGAGATGCCAAACCTGCCTTTCAGGGACACCTCTAAAGCAGGGAACCTTCAAAGCAGTCCATGACCTGACAGAGCTGGCACTGCCCACCTTCCCACCCCTGCAGTGCTGCCACTGCAACGTCTGACAGCGACAAAAGCACCACAAGGTCCTTGTCTGGGCTAACTTAAAAAATCCAGGCATGGCTTTGCAGGGCTAAGTGTATTCTTGAAGAATGCAACAACCACAAGATAAAGGCAAAGATACTTCCTACGGGAGAAATGGTATCATGCAAATCAGAGGCAAAGCATTCACAGCTGACCTTGCCCAAACTTTTACAGACACAGCATTCTGTGTTCTGAAAAAGACAAACAAGACAGTGTCTCAAGGAGTAGGGTCAGTTCCTGCCTCTGTCACTGCTCCAGTGTGACCATGGGCATCATTTCTCTGTAGACTGCAATACTGACCTGATTAGTCAGGTGTTGCACGGAGATATTAATTAGACACAGAATTCTGAGGCTCCTGATAGGAATCAACAGAATGGGGGACATCAGGCAATGTTTTTCACTTCCAAAAGTCTCCTTCCAGTAAAATTAAGATGACAATGTAACCAGAATTACTCTTTCCTCTAGGAGGGCTGGCACAGAGGACAGACAGGTAACATTTTTCAGCACCTGCCCCTGCTTAAGTTGTTTAACTTTTCAAATAGTGCCAGTTTTAAGCTCCCATACTATCAAACAGGCAGTCAACAGGCAGGAATATCCACCACTATCAATGTCTGGGAGCATATTAAAAAGCACTTTCACAACACCATCTCACAGGAAGGCCATACTACTCACTGAGAAAAAGCAGGAGCTGTCCCACAGGATGAGGAGGTCACATCTGCAAACCCCTTCTGAGCCCAGCAGGTATACAAGAGTTTAGGTATCAGGACATTTTATGTTCACACTTACCAGGAGGAACAGGTAGCTCAGAAAAATTCACTTTTCTCCCTGCCTTATGGGCTCTTATGGCATCCTGGTATTGCTGCAATCAGTAAGACAAAGTGGAGTTGACTACAAATTAGCGATTATTTGTATTTCACCAGCACAAACACTGCAGAAAACTCAGCATTTTGCTACAATATGTGCATTGTCTCTCCTTCTCCCTCCGAATGCTTCCCAGCTTCCCTACTGGCCCTCTTTTCAAGCAGAAGGACAATACACAAATTATTTCAGCCTTGAAGAAGTCTTCAGCAAGAGCAGCAGTTCCAGTGGCTCTGCTGGACACCCAGAGCCCCCCTTTGGTTCTACCTTGGCAATCCTCTCGTGCATCCTGCCTTTCCGGTCATCCCCACTCGCTCTGGCCTGAGCTGCTGCTGCCTTGTACTTGTCCAGCCGCTGCTGCAGAGCCTCCAGCACCGTTTTTGGCTGCTGCAGGCCATCTAGGAATGAGACAGAGCATGAAATGCCAGGTGATAAACACTTTAAAACACACAAGCTGCCTTTTTCCTCCCCTTTCTCCCCTTCTGCAGGGACAAAAACATCATCAGAAAGTTTTACTACGAACACTATTGTTTGAAAGGAAGTTTATTAATTTTCACTTCCACTACTGATCCAGAATAAAAGTCCAGATTGGATCAGCAGCAAACAATACTCAGGAACATTGTGCAGGTTTACTCAATCTCACTGCAGTTCAGTGGGACAGGGCAAACCTTCAAGTGCCTTCCAGCTGTACTATTTTCATGACTTGCCAGAGAAGTCCAAAAATCCTACCTGAAGTTTCTTGGGTCTGAGGTTCAGTTGTTGCAAGATCCTGGGAACTTCCCACTCGAGGTGGAACCTTTTGCTTGGATGAATCTTGTGCATTCCCTAAGCTTTCAAGGTCTGCAAAGCAAGGAAAGCAGAAGTTTCACAATGTGGTCCATATGCAGCAAGTCAACACAGGGTACTCAGAAAACCATCAATTTGACCACATCATCTTCCTGAAAGCTTTTAGGCTTCCAAACAACACCTCCATGGCTAGGTAAGTCTAAGGTTCCCATTTTACAGAGAAAATGCTTTATAATAGAAAATCCCAAATGCTGATTTAATTTAGGTTAGGGCTGCTTGAAGGGGAAAAAAAAAGTAACAGTTCAAGTATTCTAAGAATTCTCTCCCCAAAATATAACTTGGTATCTTGGCAGATGGAAAGAGTGAACAAGGCTGCTAATTGACTAAAATATCCTAGTAACAAAAGATGTGCTGGAAAAGGGAAGAAACTAATACCACCTATTCAGGAACTTCAGTTTCTGGCATTGTGTAACAGTGGGTATTTCAGAAAACTACAATATTATTCACTGCAAAAATCTTGCACTTTTTAAGGCAAAGATTATGTCCTGGGTGGTGTTTCTCTGTAGCACCATTTAATGATCAGTTTATAACTTGTGTCTTGAATTTACTGAAATAATCTGTCATTAGTTTCTTAGAATAAAACAATCTATTGAAGTAAATAGTTTAAAACACTGGGCTGCACAGATCAAGTATTAACTGTTGAGGATATGGTATCTATTTAAAACAACCCAAACTCTCTTAACAGAAGTGAGCTATTTTTAGTATTGATAATTTGCTTTAAAAATGAGACTTTACTGCACTTCAATCTCTTTCTTAATCTGGATGAAACACATAACACCATCAAATACTACAGTAAACTTAGGATTATGCCATTATCCTTCTTTCCTTTCCACTTCAAATAGTGGCTGCTATTATCTAAAGTTACAAACCCAGGAATATTAGACATCAATACTTATCTGAACTTCTAATTCACAGAGAGTAACGTCAATATAAGTAATGATACTCATTTCTCTTCATTGGCCTTGATTAGAATGTGAATATGCAGAAAGCCTCAGAACTAAATCATCTTCAGTTCTTTTTATAGTTTTGCAATCAAATGCAGAATCATTCCATTACAGCATAGAGAGACTTCTGAAAAGGTTTCCTTAAGACAAGCCTTACCCTGAGGAGATGGAGGCATATTCTGGAGGTCTATTGGCTGTCCACTGTCCAAAGCTTCCAAGACCACATTAAATTTCTAATGCAGAAAAAACCCAAAAGGCAACATTTATTTGAGTTACGCCCAAGACTTGCCAGCTGCCACAATAAGTATCTGACACTCAGTGCTTGTGGGTATGTTCAGCATTCAGGATTTCTTGTGTGCATACCTTGCCTGTCTTCATGTATTCCTTTGCTTTCTCCAGGTCCCCTTGCTGCTTGGCTTTCAGAGCTGCTAATTTGTACTCCTTCTGCCTCATAAGCAGCATTGCCCGTGTGCTGCTGTGCTGGAGATCTGTGAGGAAGGAACAATGCTGAGACACACAGAGCACCCAGGATGTGCATCCCTTGCTGTGCCCATCTATGCCAACCCACATGTGGCCTCTTTTGCTCTGAATCACATCTTACAGACATCCTTCTTTCTCCAGTCAGAGGTTCTACCAGACATAACAATTCCACTTTTCCAAATTCAAAGAAAGGTCTTCTAGTCGGTATCCCAAAACTCTTTAAAGGCTGGAATTCCACATGTCAAATATTGGAGAAAGTTAGGAATACTGATATCATGCATACAGGATCTCTGCAATAACAACTGATTCCACTGCCAGAAATTCAGCATTCCATGGACATCTCTGAGCCATTTAGCAGGGAAGCTCCCACACAAGCAGTGCTTTGCTACACAACACAAACAGCAGGAAAGATGTAGCACTAAAACAGTGCTGCAGCTGCTCCTCCTGTCAGGTCACAGTACCTGTTTCCACAGCAGGATCAGCAGCAGCACGACCTTGCAGAGACTCCGATTCCAGCTGCTGCACTGCCTCGGGAGAGCTCTGCTGCTCATCATCTGCAGCACACTCAGCTTTATCCTCTGGTGAACCTCCTGAATTCTCTGGCTCCACTCCTGTGGCTTGAGATATGTAAGAGCTCTTTCCTGTTGCAACAGGAGGTGGCATTTCTTCCTCATTGATTTTTTTGCCTTTCTTCACTGCAGCCAGCATGGTTTCTAGTGTCTGGTAGAGATGGAACGACAACAGGCATTTCCATCAAACCTATCACTAACATAAAATAATTAAAACATAAACTCATTCCCTCATATGTGATGGGATCTGTTCCACACACCACTACAGATTGCTGCCCTTCAGCTCCCTGTTTTACTGCAAGGCCAACTTCAGCACCAGGGAAAGGTGTCCAGAGCAAGACAAGGAAAAGCACTTGTTACCCAGATTACACAACTACACAAGTACCTCAACACCCAGGACTACTGGATGTGATCCACTCAAGTTTATCACAGAAAGTCATCAAGGAATCAAGGATTTTATGTCTTTAAAACAAAATAAAACACACTACTCTGAAAGGTCACTGTGGATATAGGGAAGGAAGCCCATTTAATGGAAGGAAAAAAGCCATTAAATACTAACAAAGGAAATGGAGCTTCAGCTCTCGCCGCCTGTAACTGGGGTTAACTGCTGCTCATTTTTTAAAATCCCTTCTTCCCTTTTAAACTTAATTTAAGGTTCAGACAAAAGATCATCACACACTTTAAGCCAAAACAGAAGGTTTACTTCTTGCATATCCACAGAAACTGAAGTGGAAGCACAGAAAGACAACAAAATCCCATCAGCGCCAGAATCACTGCTATTTTTGGTTAGCCATGACATTGTCTGACCTATTAAGTAACTGTGGCAGAGACACTTTGAACTGACTGATGCGAGATTGGGGTTCAGACCAGTGCAGCAACCCACACACGTGGGGGATGACAGACTGACTGGAAATGGAACTAAACTCTGAGCTTAAAGTTCACAGCTCCAACAACTATGTGCAAGAGAGAACTCTACACCATTTGTTGGCATATCACTGTGCCAATTAAGGAACTCTGAGCTTGGAAGTGAGATCTAATCTATTATCCTTAGCTACACTGCTTAGGCACAGGGAAACTCCCCACCCTGAAAAATAAAGGAAGTGGCAAACAGCACACTAAGCTTCATTACTGGGCAAAAGAGCTGCTTTGCCCATCCCTCTTGCCCTCTGAAAGGTCAGGTGGTTTCGTGTACATTCCTTTCAGAGCTGCCAGGCAGTGGACACACAGGGACATGTTTCTTGTGCATTTCCTCCCCAGGGTTTGGCCTCCGTTGTTCCCTTTGTAGTCCAAGACACCTGGTGTCTAGTGAGCCATGACATCCTTCTCCCACTGCACAGCTCTGAGCTGTAAAGCTTTGCTCAACAAGACAGGGCTGGCTGCTGCCTGAGGTGCTGCAGGAGAGCACATGAAAGCAAACAGGGAAATAAAGGCCCTGCACAGCAGTAATCACCATGCTCTCCCAACTCACTGCAAGCACGCCACCTGCCTGAAACTGTGCAAGGCTGGGACACTGCTCTGTGCTGCAGCTTTTAATTGCCTGAACAAGGAACCCTGTTCTACTAATTTTTAAGCCCAGACAACACACTCAGGGAAAGGCACCACGCCTCTTTGTCTCACAGAACTGAGCAGAAGGTTAGTACCTATGGGAAAGCATCAGTGATGAACTGGAAGGTCTATGTGCCAGGAAAGCTCCTGAACTTTGCTTTAAGGTAACACCAGACAGCCACTGCAAGTCCAACCCAGATCCAGATTGGTGGTTTAAATTCAGTATGTACCACAAACCCTGTCTCCAGATACCACTACCCCCAGGTGCAAAGCTGATGCACATAAGGCAGCTGAAGTTACACCTTACCTGTGTATTTGCTGTATTAGGCCAGTAGTAAGTAACACAAGGCAGAATATTAAAATCTCTCTCCTCTTTCAACAAATTCACACTCCTGGAAAGACTGCCCTTCAAGAGAACCGCCTTTGCCTCCCCCTCACTCACACACCTGCTGAGCCCACCTGAACTCACCTTCAGGCCCCTTTCGTACCGGCGGATTTTGGCCCCCTCACCCGACTCCTTTGCGTTCGAAATCGCCGTCCTGTAGTCAGCAATCCTCCTCTCCAGTGTCTGCTGCAGCTCACTGGTAACAGCAGGAAGTGAGGAGGTCTCAGAAAGAACAATAAAACAAGTCAAGAAAGCTTATTTCACCCAACTACACAAGTTTTCTCAGAGTACTGAAAAACAAATAGTCCTGTTCTACACACACTCCCGAGAGCTGGGAGTGCAAGGAGGAAACAGCCCCTAAAACAGAGCAGTGTTTGTGCTGCACTAACGGGCCCTGGATCCACCTCTGGGCTTTCCCTCAAAGGCATCATAGAGAAGAATGGGTGGAGACATCTGGAAAACTCACAGGCACAGGGTAATTGAAGCCATGTGGTCAGTGAGTAGGTGAAGAGAACAGTAAAGCCTCTCAAACACACACAACAGAGGGTGTGAAGAGGTATTTTGGCACAAATCTTGATTTTTTTCTTTTCTTATTTTTACAACACGCTGGTTTGCTCCCTTCTGGCCTACAAACTGCTTTTACAACAGGAGCTCTTTCTCCTCCTCCTACAGCCTGGAACAAGTTCAGTGACAAACTCAGCCTAGGCAAAGTTATGAGTAGCTACTTACAAACTCTCCACAGAGACATAGACCCTACAGATGGGTACTGATGCAATTACTGCCATTATCTCTACAGAAACTCTCTCAGTCCCATTTACTGATGGGCCAATGAATAAGGGGATTGGAATCTGCAGCACACAACAGACACATGCAGTAAGTGAATAAAGGATTTGACTGCATGAGGCTTTGCAAATGAAGCTGAGACAGCTAATGGTACTGAGGAAAAATCCAAAGATATGTCAGAGACACTGAGTTACAGCAAGTCTCACAATTTCAGCACACTGCTCAATATTCTAGGGGGAAGACAGGAACTCTGGAAGTCTGAACTGCAGTCTGCACACTCCTAAGTATAATGAGGTACAAGGCATGCTTGATTCCAACTGCTTACCTCTTCAATTCTGTGCTAATATCAAAAATCATCCCCAGAACAAAGCAAAAAAATCACCCATATCAATGCAGTTTCCACAGAGAAGACAGCAATAGTGCAGTTTTTCCCTTCTTGGAAGACAAGGCCTCCCTAGATCCCTGTCTGTGATCCTCATACAGGCCACATGACAACACTGATTCAGCAAAGGTGTCAGAACATGGAGCTCATTCCTACCTGGGATTGCAGTTCAGGCTGCTCCTCTTCTGGTCCATCTGGGGATGACTCTGTTGTTATCAGTTCATCCTCACAGCTTTGTGTCTCACCTTCCTCCCCCAGAACTTCTTGTAATTCTGCCTAAAGTAAAAGTAAATGCGAACAAAAGGCTTTTCCTCAAAATTTTCTATGTTCTCAAAGGACAAAAATAAAAAAATTTAAAAAATCTCAAGTTCCAAAACCTTTGGATGGATCTATAACTCAAGTGAGGAGTCTAAAGATCTTATATTCCAGTTCTTTTTCTTAAATTTCATTTTATTTTTAAATTAAATTGGTTCAAGATACCACTGAAAAGCTACACTGCAGCTCAGGATCACCACACAAATTTGTGGTTGGAGATCTGAAGCTGGAGAAGCTCAGAGAAGTACTTTTACAAAGATCATGCAAACCTAAATTTGAAATTCAAAAAAACCATCTACCAACAGTGGCAGTCAAAAACACTACTTAACATCCCCTGCCAATGAAATCACTCATTGACATGACCAAGAATTTCTTGGGAGGCATTCTCTCAGGCCAAACATTACCTGCAGCAGTAGCTAAACAGTGACAGAAATCACTTTAAGGAGAATTTCCCTGGTTGTATTTCACCAGCTGACATGAAATGGGATAACTGCTGCTCTCCCACTTCTCTAAGACCATCACACATATGAATGTTAGTCAGGAAACTCTCTTCCTCTGATGTGCAGGGGGTTGGATCCTGCAAACACTTGTATCTAACAGAATGCTCTTGCAGTATTTTAGCTTCCCACCACGATGTTGACATTTCTGCTAAATGCAGATCTGTTTAAAAAAATACAAAAAATACATACTGAAACTTTTTGCTAATAAAGTTATGCATACCAACAGGTCTGTATCTTTCTCCAGGTCTTCATCATCTGCGTCTTCCTCCTCATCTTCATTCAGGTCCTTCATACACTCTGCAGCCATCTTTTCAATATGATCCATGGGCAGAGGAGCTGCACAAGGAAAGCACAAGGAGCCATAAACCTTAGGTAACAATTCATGCAGTCCCTGGATATAAATCCTAAAGGAGCTGCTACCAGCTGACAGAGAGCAGTGACTTCCCCTCTTGTGTCCCCTTTATCAGAGAATGTCACAGGTAAATGACAGTATATTCATGACAAAGGGCAGAGACTGAGGAAATGAGCATGCAGGAAAAGCAACAGCAGTGTCTCTGAGAGTGACAGTCAAGGCAGGCAGTAGGACACTTGCACATTCTCTGCATTGCTGTCTCATGCCCATTTTTTGCCTTTTCCAAATATTTCTTGGCTCCTTCATCTTGCAATTCTGCTCCTGGTCTTCATCCTGAAGACTCTACTTAACTCCTCCTTGCTGAGTTCTCACCACTGCTTCATGCTGTGGCAACCACATCTTCCCAACCTACCAACTTCCCCCACACGCTCTCAAAGTTGTTTGCACACAAATCCCAACTGCCCATGTAAAAGCCTCTGATACTGTCACATGTCTGCACAGGCAAGTGACTCACCAGTGGCAGTAAAGGCTGCACAAAATATAGATCTTTGTCACAGAGCTTTAGAGTCAATTTAAACAGATCCATTCACTTTTGCCGCATCAGCTGAAAATTAACTCAGGTACAAAGCTGTTGCTGTTCAAATAATCTAATTCACCCCATCAGTGCTTCAGTACTGATATCAAACATGTCACTCATGTATTTGACCCTTAGCAAAACTCTGCAACTCGGACAGCAGGTCAGATCCAAAGGCAACTGGCTGTACAGAAAACCCCATTAGAGGCAAAAAATCCAATCAAGCCTCCTCAGACGGTTTGCTCAGCTCTAATCCAGTGCAGCCAGCTGAGGTCACAATTTCAAACACACAAGTGACTGCCCAACCAGCATTTCTCAGTGACAGAGCAGGGATCTCTGTGCAGAAGATGATGCAAGAGTACAGCTTTTGCTGCCTGCATGCTCAAGCTGGAGGACGAGATAACTTCCCCACCCACCATGAGAGCTCTAGAATGTAAATCCAGGAGGGGATTACTGCACCTCGTGCTCAGCCAAGAACTGAGCACCAGTTCATTTTGTACTGGATGCCTTTTCTCTGTCCTTTTCCAGAGAGGAACTGTTTCTGCTCTATCCTCCCTGCACCTCCTCCTTTCCATGTCCCCCTCTTTTCCTGCCCCCACCATGACACTGTACCAGGTCCCAGGAGTGCCCAGTACCAGCTGCCCAGTTGCTCATCTACCACCAGCTTCTAATCTACACACTCGCAATGCTACCAGGAAAAGAAGAGCTGCAAATCTTTCTGGAAATTCATTTTACGAGCCATAACACACACTTTAGAAAGCATAGCAAACATTAAATTTGCACTGTCTGAAGCTTCATTTTCCTCTTAAGAATAAAGAGACTGAAAAAACACAGTAAGTGACATGATCAGGATGAGAAGGAAGTGAGCACTTGAAAAGCTGACAACAATTGAAGAGCTCCTGATGCAGAGATTCACCCTCAAAACACTATCCTGCATGTTTTAGTCATGAGTAACCTGTGTCCAGTGGCCAAAATTGTGCTATTGTGCTTTTTGCACAATTATGCTTAATAGCTTTGAGTGTTTACTATATTCTTGAAATCTGGAGAGTGGAAATGATTTAGAATTTAGTTTTAGACAGAAACACCTCCTCTGTCTCATCAGCTACAGTGTTTATGGAGTTGTTTTTTTTAATTATTTCAAAATTCTTCATTTCCCTGCTCCTCTGTGTGGTATCAAATTCCTGCAGAGCTGCAAACAAGGCTGTATGTACCCTAACCCTTCTTTTCAGCATCTGCTCACCTGGAATCAAGGGTAGGTCCCATTTTCCGTATCCCACCTCACACTTGCTGCCACCCCTCCCCTGCAGCCACAGCAGCTCAAACAGGCAGGGACCAAACCACACCAAGAACCTGATCCAGCTGAAAACCCAGCACAGCAACACAGGTTTATTTTTATAGATCAGTTTCCTGAACCAGCTCGCCCATGTTTACCCACAAACAGGGATCTGCTCAGAGGCAGAGCATGCTCTCTGGTGTCCCTCTCAGCAGCAGCCTTGACTTACAGTAGATTCCAGCAATCCTGTAAAACGCTGCATAGCTGCATGCAAACACTACCAGACAAAATTAACAGATCCTTAAAATACTAGGAATGGTAATCATCCATTCCAAGTGACAGCCTAACACATAGGCCTGCATAACACAAGCTACAGAATTCTCCCATCAATTCCAAAACTTCCCTCTTAAAAAGGGATTCAGTTTTGGTTACAGACTCCAAATAATTAAAAATATAATGCTCATTCAGTGAATTCATTCTTTAAATAAAACCAGAAGAACAACCAAATGATAAACAACCCACCCTCCAAAATTTCCCTTTTGAGATCATCCAACACCTACTACACCTTTTTATGGCTTCTTATGCTAAACAAGCATGTCTTAATTTAGTCACTAAATCAGCTGGCCCTCATAGATCATCTTCCTATGTCTACAAGAGCATGGACAAAAAAACCTCATCCTTTTTGTGGATTAACAACTTCAAACTTTCAAATTAAAGGAAAGTCTAGTTGCAATTTCAGCTTCTACCAGTGACAGAAAAAAAAACATTTTAGACAGACCTAAAGATTTTTTGATAAATAATAAATTTGAGTAAATTTATTGAAGTTAACTATAACAAATTATTCAGGCTGCAAATAAATAAAATTCAGGTATTTTAACTTACTTTTCCCCTTTGGCTTTGGTTTCTCTTCTTTCACTTTTGTTCCTGTGAGAGCAGCCAGCTCTGCTTCCAGGTCCCCATCGTCCCCACCTTCCTCAGCTCCCAGCAGCATCTCCTCAGGATTGAAGTCTACAAACAGCCCCAGCTGGAGCCAAGGGAAAAGAACAAGAAAGAAGAATAGAAAAAGCTGCAGTTAGAACAAAGATGACACTCAAAAACATTACACTGCATTGATTATTTAGATCTTTTCATGCGTTCTGAGTTGTTTTGGGGTTTTGTTTTACAGCCCACTATCACACTATTTCTATAAGCAAAACAGTGCATACAGGCACTTATAGCTGATGTAAAGTACATAACTCTTAATGAGCCACAAATGCTCCCTCTAAAGTTCTACACAAACAATGATTTCTCAAAAATCAAGCCAATTCAACAGTCTGACATAACAAGGTAAAATCAAATGCTATTTGTTTTACTGAGCCTCATAAAGCAGATACCATCAGAGAAGTTCAGGGCAGTGCCTGTGACAGCTAAGCTAACAAATATTCACTCATGGTTCACACACAACAGGTCTGACATGTGGGCACTGCAGGGACTTCACCCTTATCTCTCGAAGAAGCTCCATTTCTATAAACAGAACTGTCCTGTGCTCCTTGGTACCTCAGTTTCTAAATCATAAACACACAGGAAGCAAATGCACACACACAGAGAAACAGAGGCAGTAAAACCCAGCAATGCCCACACTACACAACTGCCTGGACAGACCAGCAGCTCAGGGAGTGTATTCATAACAGTAAATAGAACCTGACAGCAGAGGTTAGCACTCAATTGCACAAAACATGCCAAAGGATATCAGAGAAATCTATGATGTCTGAGTCTGAAAAGGCATTCTTCTAAAATGTTAGTTCATTACAATTTTTATACTGCTGGTTAAGATAACAACTGCCCCAGAAAAAAAAAAAACCAAAACATTTTTATCTGAAGTATGCAAAGCTTTTTTATAAACATGAATTAACTGCCTCAGATTCATCCTATAAGGCAGTGGAGCACCTTTTCTCAGACTTTTCTGAAGGACAAGCCCCTGTTGGCTTATTGATCCTCACAGGGCTAAGGAGGCAGCTCGAGCTTCTCTCCAGCATGGGAAAAAAAACCAGTAGTCATTACTATGAGGGTTAACAACCTCCTCCTGTCTCAAGGATCTGAAGTGCTGCAAGAAGCTGAACTGCCTTTCAGCTTATAAACTAGCATGTACAATAACTTTTCTTTTAACCCTGTAGGAATTGAGGTGCTGGTGGCTATTGCCCCAAAACATTCTGTGTTCCTTTTTGAATCCTTTTATAATCCCAAAGGAGAACACGAAGCATAGCTGGGAAACAGTTAACAGCATTCAAAATCAGCAGCAATACATTTACTAGCCCCAATCCTACCCCTGACATTCCATAAGGCATTGGGCAGATCAGTCAGGTACCCTCTGCCTTATCCATCTCTCAGCCATGAAACAAAACTAATGTATTTGCAGCCAGGGACAGAATGGAAAGAAGGTAAGGGTAAGATTTAAACAGGGAATATGTATAACAGTGATCTAAAGGTTCTAGTTCTGTAGAACTTACATACACCTTTTATCCATGTGCAAACAGATCAGGAGCACACATGATCTGTTCACTGCCACACTGCAAGTGCACAGAGTGCAGTGACAAATGAAGTCAAGAGCAGAATCCAGCAGTTCTAACTCCAAGTCTGTCTGTTCAGCAAGGCATATTTCCAGTGAAATTAATAGTATTTAAAAAATGCTCAATAAAACAAAAAAGTTATAAAAATCTTGCAGCTGAAACACTACATAGCACAAAACCAGCTTCAACTGAGTTAATTTGAAAGTGAACAAGCCATTTGTTTCAAGAAACAGTCATCCATGCTGTAAGGCAGGCTGCATATATACATACATAAATATATATATCCAAATATATATCTATCACCAGTTATTCCACCTGTTACTTGCCTCCATTCTACCTTTGAAGGTTTCTAAAGTTCCATTCTGGTTGTAACATATTCTTTACCTCTAACAATACTGTTTATCTTTACTGTTCTACACAGAATTTTGACAGTGTTGCCTGACTTCTTACACCTTCCAACCATGACTAAATCATGTTTCTCTCCACAAGGCCTCTGAACTATATCTAAATGTAAACAGCTCAACAAACCCAACACATATTACATGTAAGCTCGCTTTTAGCTACAGGAAAGGGACATAAGCTTATCAGTCTAACTGCTGCAAGAAAAAATGACTGTATACAGTGAAATTAAAATTAACTGTCTCTGGTTAGCACCTTAATGTTCTCCCATGTACGCCCCTGAATTTGTTACTTGATATTCTGGTCTTATTTTTGCTTTCATAGAGATGTAAGGAAAACCCCCACAGAGTAACTGAAGTTATTATTGAATCTCAACAGAGCTGGGCTAAGAAAATACTGTAAGCATGAGTCATGAGGTCTCATGCAAAGATTACAGCATTACAACACCGTGGCTTCCCTCCGCTGCATATCAGATATTTATTTTAAGAAGAATGCGTTAGAGGAGAAAGCAGGAAAACATTTTTATCGTGGTCCTGCAATGTTATTAAGGTATGGGAGATTCCAGCAGGAAAACAGCAGCAAGTCCGAGCCAGCCTTCCCTGAGGAGCAGTGGGAGGAGGAGGTTTCCCTAAGCACATCGCCCTGGCCCTTTGCCCTCCTTACCTGCTTCGCAACTGCAGCTCCCTGGCCCTTCGCCTGCGGGCTCTTTTTAGGTCTTCTGCCAAGCATGCTGGTTCATGAATTTCAGCGGGCTGCCTCTCTAAGGGACTGAGAGCACACGAGACCCAAAGTCAGCACTCCCAGCCTGTCCCGAGCACGGCGGGCCGGCCGAGCGCAGGCGGCACGAAACCTGCAGCTCCCGGGGAAACAAGCCCGGGCGGGCAGGAGGGGCACGGGCAGGATTGGGGCGGGGAGGAGCGGGGACCGACAGGATTGGGGCGGGCAGGAGGGGGGACCGACAGGATTGGGGCGGCAGCACGGAGAGCGCTCCGGGGGCGCGGGGAGCCCGGCCCGCCCGCACGCCGCACCCCGCGGCCGGGAGCGCTCCCCGGCAGGGGCAGTAGGCTGGGGAAAGGATGGCGGAGGGGCAGCCCAGCCCAGCCCAGCCCAACCCAACCCAGTCTAACCCCGCCAGGCTCACCTCGGCCTCCCGCCCGGCGGCTCCGCGGCTGCGCGAGGGCCGGGCCGGGCCGGTCGCGGGTGGGCAGAGCCTGCAGCGCGTCCCGCCCCTCCAGCACCGCCCACCTGCCACACCTGAGCGGCGCCCGGGCACATAACCCGTAAAAAAATAAAATAAAGAGGTGGTTACTTGACTGGCACACGTTGCCCGAGGTGTCTCTGCCTTCCTGGCAGCAAAAGAGACGCCCCCACTCAGCCATTCAGCCTGGATGGCAAACTGCGAGTTCCCCTTAGTTACGTCAGTAATGGAAGTTTAAGGATGTTTCAACAATATGTTTTGTTGAGTATAAAAGTCACTGAGGAAAAGCTACAGGAACTGCCACACCAAAGGCAACACGAGTCTTAATAGAAGTAGCCACTCAAGCAACCCATTTCAAGTAATCCATTTCAAGACACGCATTTCAAGTAATTCATTTCAAGTAATGTTTGAAGACAACACATTTCAAATGATCTATTTCAAATAATCCATTTCAATACACCCGTTTCAAGTAATCCATTTCAAGACACCAGAGTTTAAGTAAACCATTTCAAGTAATCCATTTCAAGACACTGGTTTCAAGTAATCCTTTTCAAAGTTCATACACCTCAAGCGAAAGGGGAGCCCCGTTACCAGCATGTAAAAATATTTTTAAAAATGAAAAAGGTTGGCATATTTAAAATCCCTTGAAATTAATTCTTTATTATTAAAAAGAGTGCTTTAGTACATCAAACATTTCATCAAACCATTTTAAAAAAATACATTTCGCTTTTTCCATTTTATGGACAGTTTAAAAAAATAAAAATAGGCGGTATTTAAAATAATTACACACAGCAAAAGGGATGAGACCTCTGTTGGCCTATTCCTCCCTGAGCGCGTACATGACGTCGTCCTGGCTGAGGTTGAGGCGCACCCGCATGTGGAGGTATTTGCTGCTGGCCTCCAGCAGCAGCAGCCTGCAGGCACCGAGCCGGGAGCAAATGGCCATCAGCTCCGACACCGAGGGGCTCCGCATGCCCTCCATCCTGCACAGAGCCATGTGCTGGTGGTACACCTGCAGAAAAGGGCAGAGGACACAGGGCACCTTTACCTCCTGCTGCAATGGAGTGCACCCAGGTGATAAAGAGGAGCTTCCTTCCCTCCACATCCATGGGAGGGGAGGAAATGCTGGCTCCAGCCAGGTGAAATGCACGTGATGCTGTTCTTTGACAAAGCCCTGAAAGTTTGTGCTGGAAGTAACAATTCCAAGCTATGGTTTCCCTTTTAATATACAAAAAAATCAGAGCAAATAGCAACCTGTCTTCTCTGCTGTTTTTTAACTAAATCACTTATCTGTTACTGCCTCTTCTTCCCTGGACTGTGCAGGCTGAAGCTGATGAAGCAGTAAGAGCTGACATACAATTAATTACATATCAATTCACTCTGTTTTCTTAAACAAGTAAGAAAAACCTCCACACAAGTACTGAAGTTATTATTAAAGCCCTCAGAAGTGACATTCAGGCCCAGTGACTGGTAAACACAAGTGAACACTGACTACAACCATGCAAGATCACACTTCAAAAGACACGATACACCTTTAAGCACTGGAGAAAGCACTTGCCACCACAGCTGCAGACTAGTAAATCTGTAACAAGTTGGGGGTCTTCTGGATCTCTATTTAGAAAATGTAGGAGAAAACCCTTTTTGGTGTTAAACTAAGAGGAAAATGTAAGAAAATCAGTCTAACAAGATATTCTTTGAAGTTCACAAACTGATCACCCAGTGTATCTATGCAATCAACTAATGCAGGTGTTCAGGAGCCAGCAATGAAAAATGGCATTAAAATGTTACCTACAAACCTGTAGAACCAGGTAAAACTAGAAGGTAATTTTATATAAAATTGTTTATATTTATAGAAGTATTAATTGATACACAAGTTGGAATCCACTTTCAGTTTTTCTCCTTGAACTGTGTTGCCTGATAAGTTTCAGGTTCTCCTTGACTTTTCCTGTTATAAACCATGTTAGGGTGGAGGAATGAGTTATTTTCACATGCAGGCCCAAAAAAAGAATCACTCTGTGATCCAGATAACTGGTAATGTTAACACAACAGCAGGTGTTGCCAAGTGTATTTAGTACCTTAAAAAAACAGGTGGTAGCATTAAATTAGGCTTTACACCTGGCCTGGGCAGGCATGCCCCAATTTGCCATCACATTTTAGGATTAAAACCCCAAGTATTTAAACGTTTACACTTTTGCCTGATAATTTTGAAGGTGCCTCCACGCTTTTTATAAGGAAAAAAAAGAGGACTCTGAAGCACAAACATACCTGTTGAACTGTTGCCTCCTCCACTCCTGCCCTGCGAAACTCTGCTAAAATTGCTTTCAAAAAGATTTGTTCATGCAACGAGGCATTCCTGAGTAGAAAAACCAAACGGACAAAAATCAGCCTGTGAGGTTTAGAACCTGTGAAACATCAGGAAGAAATCCAGAAGAGAAATTCCGTGGTAACTACATCTTTAAAAGCGGGGTGTTTTTCTGCCCCAGAGGGGCAGTTTATATGACAGTGAGCCGTTTTATTCCAGCCTGCAACTCTGCATCACAAGAGAGGTTTTGGGAAAAAGAGCGCAGCGAAAGAGACCCAAAAGCAAAGCAGTTGCTCTGAGAGCTGTACCTGATTGCATTTATATATGGTGATGAGAACATTTCATCTATGGCCTCGGTGACGTGGGCCATCCTGACTATCTCAGGGCTTCTCTTCTGCCTGGCAAACTCACAGATCTCTGTGGCCCTCCTGCAGATATCGAGGCAGCGCCGGGCGTCTCCGGACAGCGCCGCGACCTGGAATGACACGGCACAGCTTGGGAGCAAAACTTCCCACAGGTTCACACAAGAGTTCAGCAAGAGTCAGGAGACAATCCAACCCCAACCACCCTGAGCACCCAAGAGGAGAGCACTGCCACTCTTATTTAGAATCTGGCATTGTAGGCACCTATTGACCAAAACCAACACCCTGATCTCAGCATCCCCAATTTAAGACTGAACTTCTTTTCTGTAACTACAGAAGGTTATAAAGGGTAAAAAAAAATAAAAATTAAAGGTGAGAAATTCACTTCAACACCAAACCCTTTCAGAGATATCAATTTAGTTATCAATAAGGACCCCCACCACAATCCAGGTTCATTCAGAGAGAAACAAAAAATAGGGAGGGGCATAACACAAAAAACCTCCTCAGTTTCTCCATACTCATTAGAATATTGATTTTAAGAGTACACTAAAAATTTTAGTAGGTCTCAAAGAAATACCTGGGATAGTGAATTCACATAGACAAGTGCCTGAAAACATTTAGGTGCCTGAAATTTCTGAAACTAAATACTTCCTAAAACCCCAGTTGTGCTTTACAATTTTAATAAACCTGTGAACATTCACTGCATATACTACTGGCCTAGTTTTCCCAGCAGAGGCTGGTAACATATAAAAGCCCTAGAACACAGCTGGAGCCAAGGATGAAAGTTAGATTTGTAGATTTTCTGAAGGAAAATCATACTAGAAAAACACTGCAATTATTCAGTCTGCAAAATCATTGCTATTATTCTTACAAAAAGTTGGTTCCTTCCTAACAAAACATATTTACTTCTGACATATTTATTAGTACTTTTTTATCCTACAATGATGTTGGTTCTTCTGTCAGTTTTAATAGATTAATTTAATATATAGTTGCTAACACAACACGTTAACACTGCACACATCTCCATTTGAGAAGCTGCTGATCCTCAATGCATTATTTATTTTCTTTACCACTGAGTATTAAGACTTACAAACAGAACAGGTACTATCTATGATCACAAGGCATTAAACATCTTGAAAAAGAGGATTAAAATGGATAGTTCCACTGCCACTGGCATACTATTTTTTTTCAAGATCATCCAATGACTCACATTATACCAAACACTGGAGAAACCTGACATCTTATCATTATGCATTATCACGACTCTTGCTGTCATGCCTTCAGCTCTTGGAATGTACTGCTGCCTTCTCTAAGTAGGTGGAAAAAACAAGGACACTGCTTTAGCAATGTTTTCTGAGAAAATACCCTGAATAATGTATGATCTGCTATTTGTGCCCCACTTGTCTCCCACACAGAAAACAACCCCAGAACCAAGCCCAGCTACTGGTACAGAACTCTCCCCACTGGCCTCCCCCTCTTCACCCAGTGCCAACACAAGGAACCTGCCTCTGCACTGTGCTCACCTTTCTGGAGACCAGCTGAATTGCATCCTCTTCAAATGCCTTCACCCCCTTCAGCCTGGATGAAATAATCTGCTGGAGCTGTTTGTAGGTGTAGGGCTGAAAGGACATTCTGGTGAGGCCCTACAGTAAATGACACAATACAGGAGAAGCGTTTGTAGTGCTGGAAAACTCTCAACTGCTCAAGCAGTTAGTTTTACTTTCTCTGGCAGAAGCAATCAGTTTTTCACATCCTTTCCCCCCAAGTGGTGTGCTTTAATTGATGACAGTTGTGAAATAAGTGTCCAAATCCACCTGAGGAGCAGGTGCAGCTGCTATTAGAATGCAAATTTTTCTTATAAAAAGAAACTTTTAAACAAATCAGAGCCCTGCCAGTAGAGAAACATTTTGATTACCACTCTTTACACATTATTTTTTAATATAGTAGCAGCAGAAGCTGTGAAAAGATATTCATCTCTCCTTTAGCAAATCTGTATACAGTCACACTACTAACTTCATGTCAGCAATTAGCCAAGAATTAGAAATCCTCTTGTCTCAAGCTAATAAGAACTGCTCTCAGATGAGGGCAAAGCTATGTTACAGATGGTGCACTGCCTTTCATATTCCAGAGGAGGCCTTGCATTTCTTATGCAAAATTCTTCTCCCTTGTGACTACATGGACTCAGCTGATCTGAAGTGGGTTTAGCAATTCACACTCTGGGGAGCTATTTTGGAGTCACAGAAGGATGGAGGCACAGAGCACTCTTTTTGCAAATTGCTCCTCAGAACACTGATGAGCAAGGAAGAGATGACCTCAGAAAATGCATTCAACACAGGTGTAGAGTGCACCCAGCCTTTTGTCCAAAGGCAAGCAACAAAGATCCACCAGCTGATGATGGCAAACAGAGAAGTAACTAGATGCCTGGAATGAAAGGGGAAAGGGGCAGGGAAACCAGAGGAAAACTCTTCTGAGCTCTAGAGTAAGCAGCTTAGCCATGAAGCACTGCATTTGACTATCCAGATCTTCATAAATCTAAAAAGACATCTGTATTAATTTATTCCTACCCAGTATACTTACACAGCATAACATCTCATAAGCAAGCAGGCTCCTAAACTTATTATGCAAAGATTTACATGTTCATTATCAGCCCTCTGGAAAGGGAATCATAAACCACATTGTTCAACCTCTGATATAACCAATCCCACCTTTGCCCTGGATTTCTTTTGATGGCATCCAGTATTTGACCGTTCTCATTTCATGGCATAGCAACAGAACTGCTGGGACATACCAGCCTGCTGGCGACTCTGTTCATCATGATCCTCTCTGGCAGGTCCATGGTGTTGGCAATGGCCAAGATGATTAACTTGGAGTGCTTTTGGGTTGGCCAGTCAAACAAGTTGTACATCACCTTCTGTTTCTGGGTCCACAGAAGATCAAGCTGCAGAGATAAAACAAGAAGAGTCAGACTGGAAAAGAATGGCCTCTTATTTACACCTGATGGGGCGCTGAGAGAACTGGCTCTGCCACAGAAGACTTCTCACATGATCCTGAACAAGCTGCCTTGGTTGTGTTTCCTTTCTCCATCTACTTACAGGGCTGCATTTTCTGAATTAGGGCTCTAATCTCTCTTAGAAAAGCAAAATCTACTAGATGCTTGAATAGTATTAACCACAGTAGAGTTATTAAACAGCTGGAGTTTTCAAACACTGCTGTGACACTAATACTACATCTAACAAGATTCAAAGACCCTGCATGTGAGAATGTGAATTAGCTTACAGCAACAGGAGTGCATTTGCTTGTTACTGAACATAGCACATTCAAGGGATTCCAAAACTGGTTACAACTTATTTCATTGTAGTTTTCCCACTGGAAAATCAGCAGCTTCCAGACAAAATACAGCCGAACTCCGTGGTATTTAGAACTTGACATTAACTACTCATTCCATGCCTTGGACCACACCAAAACACAAACCCAATGTGAAATCCAAGGGAAAGAACAATATGGCCAAAAGATACTTAGCCTTTTCAGGAAACTGAATTTCATCGGGTAAGAGGAAATACTTGTGTGTCCTCCTGCCTAAGTCTGTTCCTTTGAGATCACAGATATGATACACTCAAAGCACGTCTAATTCGTCTTTTTTCCATCCTCCAAAACCTCCTTCCTTATGAGATTTCAAGGAAAGAAAACAAAGGACTTTTTGTCTCACCTCATCCACTATCAGCACTGTAGTTTTCCTCTTTGGTCCAGGTGTACTGAACAGTTTGGCCAACAGTACTGCAGCGTGGGTTGCTGTCACCTTCTGACCTGTCAGGAACTGGACAAGGATCAAATAACATTGCAGGTTAATCACACCAAAATTTGATTCCTATTCAGTTTTACCTTTCTCTAACAATCAACACCAAGCACCTGGATTACTTTGTTCAGTGGGGAGTTATAAAACCAGAAAAATTAGCTCATAAGACACTCAGGTTTACCAGGAACTGTCCATAAAGGAGGACAGAAAAAACCCAATACATAGCTAAAAAGAAAGGCCATTAGAATTTTCTGCAATTTGTCTCAGAAGCATTAAGAAATCCTGAACCCAGTCTCAGAGGACTCCAAATGCAGCATATCTCAAGAGTGTCTCTGAACACACACACACCTACTGAAAACCTAAGTCAGCTGACAAGAATTGCCTGACTTCAGTAATCTTGGATTCCCATTAAAGTATTAATGAATCATCAGCAGGATCTAGAACTAAATTCATTCAACCCTAAGCTAAAAAATACCTTCAATACTTTCTGCAACAATCTATGTGGCTGAACAGATGAGCTGACTGTAGGTTACCTCTTCTCTTGCAGGTCCAAAGATATCCAGAAATTAAAGCATGACATTTCAAAATTACACTATATATGCTGAATCAATTATTCATCAGAGTTCAGAGTCAAGCCATAATGCAAAATGAAGATTGCATTTAAAATATTATTTCTTTTCTAGAATTCTTATGAACTGACCTAAGATTTCATAATTATTAAACAAGCCAAAGCATGACAATAATGTATAATCTATACTTGTGTCATGATTCCAGTTCAGTCAGGATGGTCTGAATCAGTCATACAGAGCAGCTGGATCCCAGAGAATCCTGATCTACAGCCCTGGGAATGGGTATCCAATATCCCAGAGAGCTGTTTGCTGTGATGGAACTAGACACTGTATTTAACCTTCTCTATTCCATCTGTCAAGGGCTTCCTGTGCCTGTACCTTCTCTATACATTTCCATCTGACAGCGAGGCAATTGCAGAAGGGAACACTGCAGAATTTGTTTCAGTCATGCAAAGAAACATCAGCAAACTGGAGCTCAAGGCTGACCTGCAGCAAGACATGAAGCAAAAGTAGCAGCAGCCAGGCTCTTGGCCAGGCCACTTGGATAATAGCTGAGGCAGAAGGAATGGAGGAACTAAGTGGTTCATATGGCTATGTACTCCCCTGAAGAGTATTTAGAAAGGATGCAAATATGTAAATTTAACTCCCAGCTATGTGGAGAGGGATATTAGAACACTGTATGCCACTCAGAAAGAAGATGTTAAGCTTAGATAAATGGAACAGAAGTTTATATGAAAATGGAATATATGGTTCAGGAAACCATTTCATTTCCAGGTCACTTGCTTAAAGTTAGCCTAGACTGACTTGAGCAGTTACTGTCTAATGCCTATTGAGTGATCTTTATCCAGTTCTCAGAAGGTTAATTCACACCCATGTAAAACCCAAGCACAGTGAGTAGTCCCAGATGGATACTGCAGACTGGTTTGTCAAGGGTATCAGAAACACACTTTTGTTGACAGAGAGAATCCCTCTTTAGGTAAGTTGCTATTATGACAGACTAATTAACCATTAACTATTCTACTACTACACTGACTTTCAGAGTTGTCATCTTAGTAGCTGCTTAAGTGAAGCAAAAGTTGCAAAATGGGAAAATATATAAAAATAAGCTGGGTTAGAATTTTTCCAAGGCCTTAAGTAAATTATTTTCTAACCTGCTCTATGATAAAAACACAGTCTCCTGGAGGGACTTGGAAGTACTGACAAGTACCTTCATACTGCAACATATTGCGGATCTGATGGTAAGGCATAAAATCTCTTCTCTCAAACCACAGAGCCACTGGAAAGGCTTTACTTACCTCTAATATCTGCACATAAGCTTGGTGGGGGTCTGTCAGCTTCATGCCATTGATCTCCACAAACTGGAAGGGTGGCAGCTCATCCTTTTCTGCAGCTTGCTGAAGGCAGCGAACCACTTCGTGCACAGTTGCAGTTTTACCTGTCCCAGGCACTCCAGAAATGTACATGCACCTACAAAGGAACACCTCTTCAGCAGCCTGAACAAAATGGTGACGCTCTTGGGATCAATGAGGGGGAATCCCTGGCCCCTGACACCAGTCTTGAGTCACTTCAGGCAAATTCCTGTATTTCAGTTACTTTATTTGCAAGCTGGGATATGTAACACGCTGAATGGTTTCCCAGACACCTAAAACTGATTACTTATATTTTGGTCGTTAATTTGAATCTGTGCAATAAATATTATTGCATTATTTCTGTTTCTTAAGAAAAATACCAGGAAAATTCCATTAAGAGCTTTAAATGATAACTTTTAAAATAAAAGCAGTGTGTTGTCAGACTGCTGCTATGCCAGAGGTGGATTGGTTACAGTCTTGCCAAACTCACCCTCCTGTACCATCAATAAGTTTGCTTTCCACAAAGTTATAGATATCGTGGAATTCTTCCTCCCGACACGGCAGAGATTCTGGGACAGCAGAAACATGCAGCCTTTTGATTAAAATAGAAAACAAAAAGAAAATTAATATCACAGTTCTACCTGAAGGGCTGACTAACATAGCAAACAGCCAGATGTAGTTTTTCAAATCTCTCTTACATACTCTTAAGCTTGAATATCAATGTCAAGTATCCCAAAAGAAATAGCTTAGTCTCTCTATGTGCTTTTAATTCATGTAGCAAAAAGGACCTAGCTGTTTTAATTAAGAAACCATTTGTAAGTCAGTGCAGAGGTAGGATAAAGCAGGGGAGGTTGCTTGTAGGAAAGAGAGAACTAAAACCCAGTTTGAAAGATACAGTCAATCCTGAATGCTGTTTTACACCCTACTTCCAAGATCTACGGTGATAACTGGAAAGCTTTTTCTCACACCAAGAAGAGACAAGTATTGTACCTTTAAAATTTAAAGCTGATAAGAGAGGTCTCTGCACAGAATAAAGACAGATACCCAATTCTGAAGTACTTAGAATGGACTGGTTAACATAATTTGAAATTGTAGAAGTAGTACTGTAAACACTACCAGTATTGTAAATTAATAAAGGCTCTTCTTGTATTGAAATCCCATAGATTTTTAAAATTTTGTTCAACAGGGTAAAGATGACATTCTCTACTTCAGCACAGTCTACTGCTGTGCACAACTGATGCAGAAAAAGATGATTTCCTCCCCTGAGCACAAGTTACCTCAATCTGGCTTCTTCCAGTACACTGGCTGGTTTCTGTGCTGCATGGCTACGCCTGGGAATTTCAGGAGTTGCGTTCCGGGGCGTCTTGGGTGTTCCTGGTAAAGGCTGCAAAGGAAAATAACAACCTCAGAGAGATTTCCTACATGCACCAGTTTCTGGTGGACATTAATGATTCATACAAGGTTCCCAAACATTACACCTGCATAAACTACCCAGGGATGCCAGAGTACGGGATTGACAGAGAAAAGGGAATTGCCAAATTAGCAATTATGGTTCTTTCTAGGGCAAAAAGGAAACTGGTAAGAAGGTGGTGATGAAGCAATTACACCTTCTATCTGTCTGAAGAATTTTGAGGTTGTTAATGCTTTTCTGAAGAGCTGTGTTAGAGAGTGATCTGGTTCTTAAGAGACAGCAAGCAAATAGACAGTGATCTATCTGAATTTTACTATTCAAACAAACACCATACAGTATCTTAATTATTCTTCTTTGCTGTGCTTGCAACCTAGTCACACTAGGTGTTCTGTGTGAGACATTCCATCTTCATTAGCCACAGAGTAAAAATGAGCCATTGACAGTGTGTACCTGGCTAAGGTGTTAAATACAGCCTTAATGAGGCAGGCCCCAGACTCGTGTAGCCTGGGATCCCATCTCCATCAGTAGCCAGGACACTGTGGGAAACTGCTGACCACACACTCTTTGGTGAGGCCATGATGCTGTGGAGTGTCCAAGCCACTCTTTTCCCTGTTTAGCCTTGAGTTTTTTGATCAACATTTTTACAACATGCAAGTGGTTAATACAATTGCATAACTTACTCATATTAATGAATCCAGATAATGTTTCATTACAAGCTAAGGGGTTCAGATACTTAACTCTGGTACACAAGCATCAAGCATTCAAATAACTAGCTGAGAAACCATTAAAATAGCTCTTTCATATGGAACCTTACAGTTTTCTTTGGGGTCTTCGTGGGAGTGTGAACTGAAGACTTGCTTGATGACTTTGGGGTGCTGAATGTTCTGCTTGATTTATTTTTCTTTTCTGGTGTACAGGGCTCATCATCCTCTTCCTCGCTACTTGAAGAGTAAGAACTGTCAGAGCTGGACACAAGATCTTCCTGGTTCAATACACTGTAAAAAACAAATTATATGAGTTTTAAAAAAATACATACAAATCAACAGGTCACAAAGCATCATTTGTACATTTTCAGCTTTTCCTGTAGTTCTTATAATCAGCAAGCCAACAAGTTTTCCACTTGAGCTGTTCATTTTTCGTGGCTATTTAACAGCTTAGAGGAAGTCAGTTTTCTGAAGAACACCATGAGTCAGCTTTACGTTTTCTGAAGATAAGGCAGTTTTGACTCATGCTGCAATTAGAATTCGAGTGCTTCTAGAAAGATTTGCATTTCAATATTATGCCACACAAAGTCTCAAGGGTTCCAGCTGCCAACAGCCATCTGAATGAGACACCATGGATGCAAAGTTTACCTGATGTGCTCTGCAATGAGAGCACTTGCTTTCTGTGCAGATGTTCTGCGAGAACGAGGGGTCAATACAGGGCTCTGACTGTGCGGTTTCTGATATCCAACTAAACTGGAAAGAAAGAAAGAACACAAAGCTGTTTGTACTTTTTCCCCTCTGCATCACACATGTAAAGACACAGAGAAGGCCTTTCAAACTTAAGGCTCAATTGTTATCATTGTCAATCCAGCATGAATTCTTATTTGTTACTTACAGATTGGCCATGGCATGGATACTGGCAGCACAATTTTCCCCCTGTTGCACTGTCTCTTCAATATGTCTTTACCAAAAAAAAAATTACAAAATATTTGCTATACCTTGCAAATACAGCACTGCCAAACTGAAGGGACAGCGGCTCAAAACAGTTGTGGTTTTATTTGGTTGAGAGGTGGGGGGATTTGCTTTTTTTTTTTTTTTTTTTTAAGAGAAAGGAAAGACAAAAATTATTTCCTTTGGGCCTCTCTCTGATCCGCCCTTTGGAATATATTTCTCTCTTTGTGTTTCGATATTCCTTGGTTGTCTTCCTGGGTGCTTCTTCATCCCTACCACTGAAACATTTTGTTGTTGATACACAACTTCCCTACTCATTCAAAGGACACTGTGAGATGAATTACAGATGCTTTGATTACTTGTCAACAGTTCTTGGAAATTTTTTTAGATCTATAAATACAGCTGAAAGGCCATTACCTTATCAATAAAAGGTAAATAGTTTTAGTCTATATAATAAATAACAAAAAAAAGAAGTGCAAATTCCATTGTTGCATCTGCATCCATTACTGTTGGAAAGGAGGAAAAATTACTAGTTTTTGGCCTCTTGCAACAAGCAAGTACAAGCAAGTCTGTTGCATTCTTGTCCTGCCCCAGCTTAATGCCATTTGTAACGATTCTGTCAAGATATACTTCAACAGTTATGATTTTTGAGTTTTGATTTCTTTTCTACATAAATATTAGCATAAAAGTATGCATATAGTTCTCAGGAGAACTCTCATGAAGACAATCAAACCCCAAACAGTCCAGCTATCACAAGTAGGGCACATCTGAACCCATATGGCTGTGCAGTACAGGGAAACAGATTTTCATCCATGTTGATTAGTACAATCAGCACAATTATCAACATGGCTTCAGTGTCCTTTCGTGTCATCCTACCATCCCTGTTTCCAACATCACCACTGTTCTTGTAACCGTGAACTGCCTGTGTCCATCTCTAAAGTCAACTCCTCTTGTGATCTCTCCAATCATTCATTCACCTCCAGGTAACATGTTTTCTAAAGCTTCACCACGGTTCACTCGTCACTCTTAAGGCACTCCCCCTTCTCTCCTTGTTCCCAACAGGCAAAACATGGTACATGCAGAGACTTCACCTGCTTTCCTCTCCAAGAGTCTTTCATAAATGTGTTTTAAGAGAACTACATGCAAAGAGAAATCCCATACACAAATAACAATAAAAGGGCTATCACTTACGATATGAAGTCATCTTCCACATCAAGATTCTTGGCTATGTCACTGAAATCTTTGGCCTTGGTGTAGGGGGACAGTCGTATTGTATCACTGAACCTCTGACAGGGCTCTGCAGTATCAGCTGCTGACTTGGACTTATCAGTGCTGCAACGTATCTTTGGTGGAGAGCCCAAAACATCACTTGTGAACTTCACTTTTCTTTTAGTAGCTGATGGTTCTGATGGTGCTGTGGCATCCCAGTCATCATCCAAAAGATCCAAAACTTCACATCCCAGGAGCCTGCCTTTAGATCTTGTGGGACCTAGAAATCAGGAGCAAAATGAACTTTGGTTGGGCTTCAGTATGGATGGTTTGGTTAACTTTTTCAGTTTTCTAACCCATCTCAATCACTTAGAACTTTACTGAGGTTCCATGTTGAAAATACTGCATGTTATCTAGGATCAGATTTGCTTTAGCAACCAGCTCCATGGGAACATTTTAGTGCACCATTAGTCGGAAGATTAAAGGAAACGGGACATTCTGAGGCCAAGTTAGGCTGACTGGGAGCATTTCAGTCAACAAGCACTTTGATTTAGACAAATTCAGTTACAAATAAGACATTTGCAACAGCAATTGGATAATAAGCAGTAGAGCCGCTTGAAACAACGGGCAAGACAAAAAACTGATGCACTCAAAAGGCTTGGCCTGATCCCAAAGCCTGAATAAGGTAGCCAAAAATACTGATGTTGAATGTTACCATTGTTTGAACTACCTAAACTTGAAAAGCACAAAACATGTTACATTCAGAACCACCAAATGGACAGAATATTGCTGTATACATACTGCTTAAGTCCAACTTCTTCCTTGCTGTTGGGGTTTTGATATCATTGGCCACTCTTTGTGAATGTCTCTCCTTGGCAAAGGAGGACTTGGAAACAGAATGTTTTGACTGTATTTCCAGCTCAACATTTTTTGATTTTGTGGCACTCAAAGCAACACTCTCTGTATCTTTTTTCTGGGGTGTAACGGTGTCTGAAGGAATAAATGCTTCTGAGAAAGCTGGGGTGCTGCCTTTTTTCTTCTTGGCTTCCTTCAGCTTAGAAAATGTATCTGGGGACAAAGCCTTAAAGCATTTCCCATCCCAAGACAGTTTTACATAGAAAGTTTGTTCCTTGTTAAATATGATAGGCAGTTCTTCCCCTGGATGCAGTGGTATTACCTGCAAGAACAGAAAATACCAAAACACACACACATTAACATTTACTCTTAATTTATCATTCGGTTATTTTCTATTCACAGATATTATTGCAACTCATGCAATCCTTAGTTATATAAAGCAACACCTTCAACCTACACTTACACCAGCGTAAGTTTATTGCACTACGAGACTGTGCAGAAGGGCTGCAGTACATACCATGATGCTTTTAATGATGGTCTCTGCAGATATATCAGTGTCATAGCCAAGAACTTGGTCAAAAAACACCTCTTGGGGAAAAGCCTCTCTTTTAAGCAGCTTCCGTTTATTCTGAGGTATCTCTTCGATACGACAGAACCACTGCACAACTGCATGTTTATGTTGAGCACCTGGAATGAGGAAAAGTCAGTGAATGGGAAGAATTTTACTGCACACTGTTAGTACCAGACCTTAATGACTTGAGGCAAAAATCTTCCCTGGACACAGGTGAGAAAGCATCTGATAAGAGTTTGCAATTCTTATTTTCTAAGCTAAATCACAATGCTCCAGATCATCAGTTCACCATCACAAATGAAGAGGTTCCTTATTTGCATAGATGTGATCTCCTCAAATCCCACTAATTTAAAGCAGTGACATAAAAGGGGAACTGAGACTTTTGAGAACGTTACTTTAGTGCCACTGTACTATTAGAGGCCAGAAACATTTTTTCATCACCTAACAAACCAGTTCTTTGTCAAAGATATATAACAAAAGAAAAATCTTGTTTTCCAGGAAGTTTCATGGGTTTCATTCCAGCATGAAAAGAATATTCAGGTATGTTACAATAGATGTTCTTTAGTAAATAAATAAGTTAGGGTGATATGTATTTATGTTTTTAAAAAGGTAAAGAAAATTAAAAACCCTCAAGACATTATTATGATGGCATAAAAAGAGAAAAAGCTGTTCAAAGAAATCCAATATAGCCAATGAGTGCTCCCAGTTCAGACTAAGACATAGTCTTTGTATCACTCACCTCCTGTGATGTTTCTTTTCATATCTATGTATAAACAAGTCATTCTACAAGGGACAGAAGTAACAAGTCCCATTTGCTCAGCCTTGTATTTTATTGTTAAACTGTCTGATGTCTAATAGGATGCAGGTTTCAGGGCTGCAGTGCTCTTGCCCCATTTGGATTCTCCAATCTCTAAATAAAGCATGAACTCACACTGTCTTCCTCAAGGACCATTTCTCTTAAATTAGACAAATAAACAAAAAGACTGTAAAAATAAAATGTCCTGAAAATCTCCATTTATGTGTCTAATTTAGTTGAAATTAGCCATCAGTCCCAAATATTTGGGAAGTATGTGAACACGGATGCAACAGTTATCAAAGTTTAATTTTCTTATTAAATTAGGCCAGTGATACAGCGTTAATGCTACCTACATGCCCATGAAAAATGTAGCATTTTAAGATTTCTCAGATAGAAAGTAAATTATGATTTCTCTTACCATCTTCATATAAATCCAAGAGCTGTGCCACATAAGGCTGGTCTGCATTCAGCCCTTCTACTAAAATGAAGTCCCCAAGTTGTATACAGGTTTCTGTTTTGCTTCTTTCTGAGGTAATAACAATCCCCCTAGAAAGTGATAGGCAGATTAACAGAATTTCATACTCTTCCTAACACACATATCATTAAACCCGATGGCCTGTCAACTTCACAGCTAGTTATACTCCTTCTTGAAAAGCTTACAGCTTAGTTCCCTGATTAGCTTTCATACATATTTCAATTAGACAGTTAATACTTATTCACTTTTGTTTGTTATACAATTTATAATTCAAGATCTTTGTAACAATATTTTTGCTATATACATACAGTGTCATGACACAGTGCTCAAAACCTTACTCCTATTCTCACTGCTTGCCACATTAACCTAAAAGATGGCAAAAAGGTAAAGAAACATTCATTGATTAAGTTTCTCTGAGCAAGACAGAAATAAATGTTATTTACTTGTACTGGAAAGTCCTCAGCTTTCTGTCTGAGCTCACAGGTTTTCCATACCAGGAGTAGATAAGTTTGCTTTGCTGCCGGGTGTTCATGATTCCCAAGGAAAAGCTGAAACAAATAAACATTTTAAAAAATATACTTTTAAAAGCAAAAGGAAGGAAGATAGTGAGCTACATAGAAACACCACAAACTCCTTCGGCGTGTATGAAGAACGTGGTGGTTCACTCAGAGAAAACCACCTTCCCCAAAGCCTGCAGACACCTCTCCCCGAGGGAGGAGGGGGAAAAGGGCAGATGTTTAGCAGTGAATTGTTCTCCAAGTCCTTTTCACTGCCCGGGGGCTCCCGCCGCCACAGCGGGCCGGGCTGCGCCCTCCGCACACTGAACCTCGCTGGTTTTCCACACCTCACTGCGATCGAGGTGGTTTGGTTTGTTTAATTCCTTCTTTTTTCCAAGTAAGAGTTTTCCTCGGAAACTCGGGGCAAAGCCACACACGGCTGTGCCGGTGAGCCCGCGGGATCGGGGGGACCGGGCGGGACACCGAGGGGCTGGGCCAACCCCACAGGGCCGCCAGCCCCACTACCCCTCAGACCCCAAACCCGACTGACCCCCCTCACAGAGCCCCAAACGCGACCGACCCCCTGAGAGCCCCAAACGCGACCCCCCTCACAGAGCCCCAAACCCGCCCAACGCCTTCAAAGAGCTCCAAACCCACTCACCGCCCTCACAGAGCCCCAAGTCCTCTCGCCGCCCTCACAGAGCCCTGAACCCGCCCGACCCCCTCACATTGCGGGCCAAGCTGGAAGGGACCACAGCGATCCATCCGGTCCCACCTCCCTGCCCCAGCAGGGTCATCCCGTGGCACAGGATCGCGCTCAGACCGCTCCGGGCTAACCCCCCCTGCACCCCGGGACCCGNTCCCCTCACAGCGTGCCCTTACGGCCCCCACAGTCCCCTCACAGCTCACACTGTCCCCTCACGGTCCCTTCAGTCCCCTCACAGCGTGCCCTTACGGCCCCCACAGTCCCCTCACAGCTCACACTGTCCCCTCACGGTCCCTTCAGTCCCCTCACAGCTCACACTGTCCCCTCACGGTCCCCACAGTCCCCTCAAGGCTCACAGTGTGCCCTCACGGTCCCCACAGTCCCCTCACGGTCCCCACAGTCCCCTCATAGCTCACAGCGTGCCCTCACGGCCCCCGCAGTCCCCTTACGGCCCGCACTCACCGCTGCCCTCCCAGCAGGTCCCGCCGGCGCCGCAATGGAACTTGGCGCCAAAGGCGCGGGCAGCCCCGCCCCCGGGCGCGCCATGCCTGTGTCGGGCTGCCCGCAGCTAAGATGGCGGCGGCGGCACCGCCCCGGAGGCGGAAGGCGCCTGGGCCGGGCCGGGCTCTGAGGGGACGCGGCCGGGCTGAGCCGACCTCGGGGCCGCCGGTATGGCCAACCGCACGGTGAAGGATGCGCACAGCATCCACGGCACCAACCCGCAGTACCTGGTGGAGAAGATCATCCGCACGCGCATCTACGAGTCCAAGTACTGGAAGGAGGAGTGCTTCGGCCTCACTGGTATGGCGGGCCGGGCCGGGCCGGGGCGGGGCGGGAGCGGGGCCCGGCCGGAGCGGCCCTGACGGAGCGGCCCTGACGGGCTGCCCTGCGCTGCCCCACAGCCGAGCTGGTGGTCGACAAGGCCATGGAGCTGAAGTACGTGGGGGGCGTCTATGGAGGCAACATCAAGCCCACGCCGTTCCTGTGCCTCACGCTGAAGATGCTGCAGATCCAGCCCGAGAAGGACATCATCGTGGAGTTCATAAAAAACGAGGACTTCAAGTGAGTTGTAGCGTGATTTTTTTCCCCGTTATTTGGCGTTGTTGCAAATAGCGAGACCGGCCAAAACAGCCAGGGAGACGTCGGTGTGGGGTTTAGCTCTCCTTGGGCCCTCATAAATTGCCCTTGCTAAAAACCAAGCCTTTCCTCTTGCTTTCAAGACTGCTCCGCTTGTCTTTGGTGTTCAGAACGGCTTGCACTTGGGGTGTGTGCTCTCTGTGGTAATAAACCTCTGCCTGAAGTATTTGAAACAAGGTACATAGAGGGAGCCATGTTAATCTAATTTTCCCTTAATATTTCCTTCATGTTTATCAATGATGATACACACATACAGACGTTATATATATATACACACACATATTCTTTTTTCATATACTTGACTATGTGAAGGAGGAAATCCAAATGGCTGTGTGTTCTACTCAGTGTGCTGATTTTCCTCAGAAACTCCTCTTTTATCCAAACATACTAAGTGTGCAAAAAGCCCAGGTCCATGAGAAGGTTCCCTTTCCAGGTATGTCCGAATGCTCGGGGCACTGTACATGAGACTGACAGGCACTGCCATCGACTGCTACAAGTACCTGGAGCCACTGTACAACGACTACAGAAAAATAAAGAGTCAGAACAGAAATGGGGGTAAGCACTCCTGCTTAGCTGTGGCTTCTTAGTAACTCATAGATGGCCATGCTAGGTAAAATAATTTATTTAGCAATATAAACTGAAAAAGTTGTGGCATAACCAGCCTGGTTGATATAAACTGAAGTGTCTCATGTTTACTCTAGCCACTAATCTTGTCTCTTAAATGCGTTTTTCACCCCCAGAATTTGAGCTGATGCATGTGGATGAGTTTATTGATGAGCTCCTGCACGAGGAACGTGTGTGCGATATCATTCTGCCTCGACTGCAGGTTGGGAAAAGCAGATGGTTATGGACTTCTTAACTGCATCTGGTTCAGTAGCTGTATCAGCTACTGGCTTGTTGTATAAAGGTGTTTCTTCTTACTTGGGTTGTGTTGGATAAAGTTGCCATTTCTCCTAGAAACGGTATGTTCTGGAAGAAGCTGAGCAGCTCGAGCCTCGTGTTAGTGCTCTGGAAGAAGACATGGATGATGTAGAATCTAGTGAGGAGGAGGAAGAGGAAGATGAGAAGGTTGGTGAACTCCTTTGGAAAGGGATAGTTAAAGCTGAACCACTTTAGAACACTTTATGGTCTGTGATAAATGTTTGAGGGGAAGCACCATGAGGCTGCTGGCAATTCCTATCTCCTCCCCTTAAAATATTTTCATATAAGCAGCTTGTGAGGATTTGTTAGACCCTGAAGCAGTTCTAGAGTGCTCTGTTTGTCAAGCTTTTCTGTCTCCTGAAGTTCACAAATCTGAATCTGTTCTATGATAAAAGTATTTCAGGTAAGTTGTTTTCCATATATGTGTAATGGAGAGAGCTAAAGGTGATGATGGAAGTTATGGTGACCATCACAGTCAGTGCTGCTGTACTTCTTCAGAATGAGAAGTGGCTGTTTTAATTTCCAGTTGGCAAGTTTAGGCAGAGCCACTCCCATGAGATACTTGAGGATGGGGAAGCTTGATTGCATGACTTCTGTAATTTATATTAATTGTTCAGAAATCTTTATGGGTCGCTACAAACCTTGGTGAAACAAGACTTACAGAACTGCCCCCTCCTTGTTTCCAGCTGGAACGAATACCGTCCCCCGACCACCGCCGAAGGGGATACAGAGACCTGGACAAACCCCGCAGGTCTCCCGTGGTGCGGTACAGGCGGAGCCGGAGCAGGTCTCCGAGAAGGTGAGGTGACTCTGCCTGAGCAGTGTTTTCACCTGTGCTGCAGGTGGCAGTTCAGCCAGAGCTTCTCACACCTCCCAGTTCCTTTGGCCACTTAGCACAGGCACCGTCCACCTCTCTGCCTGTTTTTCCAGTCCTTCAGTAACTCTTAATCTTGCTGGCCACCTTTACCTAAATTTGACAGTACAGTGAGGATGTTAAGGAGAACCAAGTGCTTTGTTTTCATGTAAGCCAGAGGCTGCAGAGAAAATCCTGTTGATTACTCTTACTGATATATACCAGGAAAAACTCCTCACTAACCTCCCTTGCTCACTGCATGGGCCAGTCCAGAAGCAGGTCCTTGTGCAGCAGGCCAAGCACACACTAAGGGCGGGTAGGGGAAGCCCTGGTGCTGTGGCTGCAGGGTGTGGGAAATGGAACAGCTGGCTCTGCTAATGATTTTTAGTAATTTGTGCTTTTCCCTCCCTATTGCAGGCGAAGTCGCTCTCCAAAGAGAAGAAGGTAGTGTTTCATTCTGTTATTTAATCTTAGAACATGTGCTTTTTTAGTACAGTTCTCACAAACTTCTCTCTCTCAGCCCATCACCACGCCGGGAGAGGCATCGCAGCAAAAGCCCGAGACGGCACCGGAGCAGGTCCAGGGAAAGGCGCCACAGATCCAGATCTAAATCTCCAGGTATTTCTGTCATTTACAGATTAACTCTGCAAGGCTTTATCAGCAGAACATCCACTGCAGGAAAAATCTGTGTCATACTATCAAAAAGTAGGACTGTTGCTTGATCTGGCTGGTAAAAGCGCTGGTTACATGAAAGCACAGCTGGAGAACTCCTTTAATGCATGTAAAATTGTTCTCAAATACTTTCCAGGAGGTTGAGTGCCTAATTAAGGCTAGGGTTGTTCTGCCATGATCTAGCACACTTGGTCACTACAAGCAGATTGCATTAGCAAAACAACAAAGAATTCCAGGGTCTGTGGAAGTAACTGTACCTTTTTATCTCACAGGGCATCACCGTAGTCACAGACACCGAAGTCATTCCAAATCACCTGAAAGGTAAAGGCTTGGCTTATTTCTTAAGGGCATCTGTACTGCTGTAGCAGCTCTAATTTGTCATTTAATCTTGGGGATTGAAAGTGGTTTTACAGTGTTGGAGATGTAGTATTTCAGTGTTGTAGTCAGGTCACACTATCTATATTTGAGCACAGAAAACACCCTTTACTGCTATGACTCACCTTGGTCTTTTGTATTAATTACTGCCACTGTGTCAGAGAGCTTTTTTGTTGTTTCAGATCCAAGAAAAGTCACAAAAAGAGTCGTCGAGGGAATGAATGACAAACTAAACCCACCACACAGTTTAAGGACCTTGAACTGCAGTCTACTGCTGTCCTGTGTGCTTTATGGGACAGCTGGATCTGTACTGGCTGCTGTAGCAGCTCCTTCCTTCCATCATTCTCCTCTTGTATGAGTCTTGTTTTGTGTTGTGTTGGGGTTTTTTATTAAAAGAAAGCTAAGGATACTTTTTATGTAGTGAGTTAGCCTTGTGACAGAATTTGAGGATTGTTTTTTAAATTGTTTTTCTTGAGGCCCATAGAAACTAGTGAAGAGCAATAAAAAAAACTTTGTCTTTCAAGGCTGCTGTCTCTTTCTTTCCTAATACTGTGGTCAGGTGTTCCCTGTTTGAAGCTGGTTTCATTCCTAAGTCAGGGTCTTATTTGTGTTCACTGCAGAGCCACCAGCCCAGAGCTCTCACAGAGGTTCAGTACAGGAAGGGAAGCAAGACTCAAAATCAAGTAGCCTCCCTGTAACTGGGGACAGAATGACACTGTGATGCTCAGCTCTGCCTTCTCTGAATTAGCACTGGGCAAGTGCCTGCTTTTTAAATTTAGACTAATTAAGCTCTTACTGAAGTTGTAATTCTCACTGTAGTATGTTTAATTCTGTATCACAAGAAATCAGTTGTAGCCCCTTGTGTCCCATGTCCTTATTCACAGCTTTGTTTCAGGACAGGGACTGGCAGGTTTATCCCTGCCTTTAGGGCTTAAGGATTCTCAGATATTGCCCAGTGAGTGCTGACAACACAAAAAGTTGTATGCCCCGTGAATTTGTGGAAAGTCCTCTTTAAAATTACTTCCAGTACAGCAGGAGTTTTCCAGAGTATTTGCATATTACTTTGCAAAGCTGACGAACAAAAAAGCAGGTGTGCTCTTCCCTTTGCAACACACAAATATTAGCTGTGAACAGCACATGCAATGACTCCAGCATGGAGAAAACCAGGTCTGCTGCTTGTGTGGCATCTTCAGAAAGATGAGCATCTTCAAGATCTTGAAATTAAAGCCATTTTTGTTGTTTACTAATTACGATTAAAGCAAGTATGCATACAAACAGGGAGGAGGAAAAAGTCTTATGTCGTTTTTTTGCAGTTTTATTTTTCTTTTAAAAAGTTTTTTGGCACTACATAGTTCTGTAAAGAATAGAAGTGACAAATTTTTAAACACATGAAATCCCCTTCTAATTTTATTTTTTTTTAGAACAATATATATAAAGTCTGAAGCAACCAAAGTATGAATACAGCTAATAGAAAATAAAGAACTTAATTTTAAAAATTCTCTCTCTTTACAGTTTATCAAGATAAAACAAAACACAATTCCCCTTAAAAATAGGGTAATAAAATAGATGAAATTTGTATCACTCAGTTTTGTGATACTAGTAAAAACTATAGTTCATATCTATGTACAAATGATACAGTTTAAAAACAGTCTTAAATAATCTTGTATCTAAACATGTTGCATTAAGATTTTTAATCAGAACCTGAATTTTCTCCTCCCCTCCCCCCACCCACCCACAATCCCATTAAATTTCACTTTTTCTGTTGAATGTAATTCAGATTCAAGTGTGGGTGTCCTTGAGACAGAAGCGAGAACCGCTGGTTACTCTGCATCAGTGGACCAGCTAAAAGAAAATGGATCACAGTTACTTCAGCAAATTCAACATTTAGCAGTGCTTGGCTATATTCAGTGTACTAATCTAACCTGGGAATAAAGCCATTTACTAGACTGACACAAATGCTACCTGTACAACTAACCCTTTCAATGGGACAATGCAGGATTACTTACTATCTCCAAAATCATCAATATATCATTTTGCTGCATTACTTCAGTTATTTAGCAGAAATAATTTCAGGATTTTGGATAAATTGAGGTTTCACTTGGAAACCCTGCTAGAGCAAATATATTAGATTTTGAAAAGGACTTGGCACCAGGATCTCATTTTATAGCAGGTGACCCAGCAACATGTAACTGCAAACCCTCCAAGTCAAATTTGGGCATCATTTCTCTTGTAGTGGAGGTCTTTTTCCTACAGCCCTTCCCCATCCTGCCAGATGCTGAGCACCTTTACATTCCCCTGGCATCAGAAAGAGCTGAGATAGTCAGTCCTTCACAGTACCCTAACTGAACCTGACCTAACTTTGACAGCAGATGGGCTGGACTAGGTAAGCTCCAGAAGCCCCTTCCAACCTCATTTTATGGCCTTGCAAGTTTTTATCTATGTGAGTCATTCCACAGAGCAAGGTACAACAGCCAAATAAAATGAATTAGGACAAATCTCTCTTCATATTTTTAACATGCTCAGGGCCCAATCATCTCAACCTCTGTTGAAACAGAGGTGGTTCTACAGTGAGCGGCAGCAAAGGAAGAAGAGGCTTAGAAGTGCAACAGACTGCAAACTGATTTCAGACTTTTCTTTAACCCCTTCCCTCCCACAAGGATTTCCATCCATCCCTAGAGGGGATCCATCCCAAAGCGTTGATTTGACTCTTGGATTCATTATGGTTCCAGGGAGCCTAGCAAGTGAAACATGATTCCTTGGCTTTGAAAGCCTTGGAGACAGTAATGAGACACGTTGCATGAGCTGTGGATTCACATACTAGTTCTAGTACCTTGAGGGTAGAAAGGTTTGTTCGGTGGGTAGCTGGCATTTCCCTGCTGCACGTAGTTTTGAGGCATATTGTAAGGCCACGCTCCTCGGAGGAGAGGAAAATGGGTAGGGGTCCCATGGTCCCAAGGGACAGAAGGAGGGTTCATTTTACCAAACTGTCCTTGGAAACCCTGATCTATTTTTCAATTGAAAGGGAAAAGCACATTGCAAGTTGAAATAATTAAACAGTAAGTCACAAATACAATTTACATCTTAAATAACAGTTTGCAGGGGACTTAATGTGATTAGTCTGATGCACTACCTTTTTTTTTAAATATAAAGCAATAAAAATTACCACCTAAATTACTTCATTATTCATTATAATAGAATTTACTGGGGAGGAAGAGAGAGGATGAATCAGTATTAAAATCAAGACCTATGATTTCATTATTCCTATGTCATTCAAAGACAAGGTCTGAACAACGTTACTGCTGTCTGATCCCACACAAATATCCACTATCACTGACATAAAATTATCCTACTGCAAGAAAGAATTCTCAGATGTACACTGGAATTCCACTAATATTTATATGCTTAAGAAACTTGCTATCTTAAGTAGATCATTGGATTGACTTAAAATTGATTTTTAAAATATGGATTAAAATTGAATTTTAAAAATAAAAACTTTGGAAATAAGTACATAAATTGTAAGGTATTCCATTTACAATTCTGGTATTGCTGCAACACTAAGGATGAGAAATCAAGCATCCAAGGAGGCAGGACACACAACAGGAGGGACAGGTCTGCAGTATGCATGAAAAAAAGCTGTCTGACACTTCTAATGATCTATTTCTGATCAGTTGTCTATTGAAAAGAAGATTTAAGTAGCTCCTTCCAAGTCAAGGTTATGTTTGCCATGACGAAGTTACTGTTCTCAAATTGTCCCCAGCCAAGTAAGAAACCAGGCTTCAAACAGAGAGGAGCCAGCTCATCTCCACTGTGCACCCACCCTCTGACCCCACCTGAATGGCGGGTAAGCCAAAAAGGAAATAAAACTGATTAAGATAAAAATACTGGGACTGGAAACTGGGAAAAGGAGTGTGACGAGGTTGGAAATAGGTAGAAGATAAGGAATGGGATTAAAAAAATATACTGCTACTGACAGCACAAGAAAACTGGGAGAATGGGAAGGACTTCGAATTTATGGAGCTTTGTCTGAAAGAAGGCAGCTGCCTGGGCAAGCAGACCTGAATTGGAAGGAGCTGCTTGAGAAAAAGTCAAAGCTGGGGTGGACATGGAGACAAGCCTGGACAAGGAACCATGATCAGAAATGGAGAGGGAGTGACACAGCACACTGGAGACACACAAAACACACAGTGAGCAGTTTCTGTATCCTCTAAAATATATTCCCCACAAAGCTTTGAATAGAAAATCATGTGCATCTCCAGCATCTCAACATATATTTGAAACTCGGTGGTGAATTACTCTTCACCCAGCACTGGTGACTCAGCTGAAAGACTGTTGCTGTCCATCAACCTTGTTAGTGCAGAGAAAGGTTGGGCAGGAGATCCAGAATGTCCACCTTGTGACAAACTGCACCACTACAGTGTATGATGGATGTATTTTTTTAAACATAGGACTTACACACACAGAGAATAAATCAGAAGACCATTATCATGACTTATGATATAAAGATAACAGTCAAAATTTAGGGGCTGCCATGGTTCATGTTGCAGAGAAAACTGAGTGGGCTTTAGTTATTATGAAGTGCTTTTTCTCAGCCTCAAACACACCAGTGTACTTGGCTTTGCGATGAGGCAAGAGGCTGTTGCCCACTTGTCGCAGGAAAATGCAATTTCAGGAACTGACATCGAAATTATGGAAGCTCAATGTGGCAGGATAAACTCTAGGAAAAAAGAATGGGTAACATGATGTGATACTGTTCAAAATGCAAGGAGGGAATATTCAACTTGCACAGCCATAATCCTACCAGTCTCTAAATTCATGGCAGCAGTCTCAGCATTTCGTCTAACAAACTATGTAACAGCATACTGATCTTAGAGGTCTTTTTCAGCTTTAATGTTCCTATGATTCTATGATGAAACAAAATCATTATTTGTCAGCATGTTCACAGAAATGTGCTTTAGACTCAAACAATGATTAGGACATTTCTCAGTTGAATGCAGGATTTCTCACTGTTGCACAGCCATTAAGGGCAGACAGGACCAACACCTCAAAGTTACCGTTACAGAACCTGCCTATTTTTTTTCCTCTGAAAATATTAAGACAGTGAAGGTAATGGTTTAGTTTCTTAAACATCATATTTAAAACAAGTTGGAAGAGTTAGCTGTTTCTGTAACACTTAACACTTGTACACAAAGTGCGAGAGGTTTGATACAACAGAGAAGAGTTACCTGAATTCCCCACAGTGCCATTGTTCACCAGTGAGTTTGGAGTCACAGGATTGTGCCAGTGTCCCTCATGAGAAGTGCTGGGGATTCCCATGGGCCTGGCAGCAGGCTGTGCAAAGATGATACTGGGATCATTCAAGCTTACGCTGCTCTGGTTATTTGTGGTGCTGCTGCTGCCAGATCTCATAGAAAACGGAACATTTGTAGAATGAGGAGGGTTACTCGGTGCAGAGTGAATAACAGGCCCATGAATAGGCCAAGAAGTGTTGGGAAGCTGAATTTGGTGATGGTGCATCTGAAGCAGTCCCAGGTTATGCAAGGTGGAATACTGACCTGGGGGAGATTGGGGAAAGTTAAACAAAGGCAGCTGGACCTGATGGGGTGGCTGTGCACCCTGCTGTGGCTGCGGAACGTGCTTAGACTGGGATATTGATTGTGGTTGAGTCTGGTTAATGGAGGCTGGCTGAGAGGAATTCTGTGTAAACTGCTGAGGTTGTGGAGAGTAAGATGACTGATGCGAATCAGACTGGAGGGGAAAAAAAAAGTATGTATTTCTGATTAGTTCACTAGCTATTTAATGGTGGTTTTCTTTAATAAGCACCCACTGTAATAGACTATTTATAAAAAAGGCAAAACACTCCCCAGCAACACCCCAAACACAGCACCCAAGTTCCTGCTGGTTTCAGTAAGTGCAGTTCCACTGACACTGACTTCCACCAACAGGTAATTTGGCCTATTAATTTGGCACATCCCACCATCAGAAACATCATTCTGAGCAAACATTAGCCCCAAGCTCCTCATTAGACTCTGCACACATCTGTTTGTGATTTTTAATCAGTGTCTTCCCCACCCTACTTGTTAACAACCCTGAATCTCATTAACTAATTATCTTACTTCTAAATAGAGTGGTTCTTATTACTACACACAGATTTTTAAATATTTCCAAAGCTTCTAATATTTCTTTCATTTTTTTAAAATCTGTCAAGACATGCAAACTTCAAAAACCCAGTTTCACCCTTCATATCCTGATGTTAGGCCATGGCTAAAGGCATGGAAATACCAATTATTACAGCCTTTGCAGAGCTCTTACAAAGCTTTCCCTTTATCAGCAACAGAAAAAGCCATGAGGCCATTTAGTCTGTTAGGAATTGCAACTAAGCAAGGAAGCACTTGAAGAAATGGAGTGGTTGAAAAACGAGTTTCCCAATTTATCTGCCAATAGTTAATACCAATCTCTGGATTAACGAAATCTGGTTTTAAGCACTGAGGCAAGATGCTAATGGCATAAGGCCATTCAAAGAGGCATTCAAATGACAGACAGGTACCCTAACTAGAGGTCTGCAGGACGTGCCCATGCCAGAGCACTCCTTCTAGCAGCATGCTGTGTGTCTGTGTCTGGGAAACAGCCCAGAAGCTGTGACTGCTCCCTGTTGTTATTCCAACTGTCCCTGTATGAATGCCTCCTATACCTTTCTATCACACCAGGAAGAGAAGGCAAAATGTGGGATTTGAAAGATTAACCACTAGTTTAGCAGTTTAAATGCTACAAAATTCAAGAGCATGCACTGATTACAGGCTTCCTGCAAACATTAGCCCACCACAAGCATGCACTGGACATGGTAGCTGCAGGAAGGAAGGGGTGCTAAGCTCCATCCTCTTGATCTGCTTCCTGTTCTCTCCCTCTTGCTCCACTAATATTCCTTCTTCCCATTCTCCTCAAACAATTCCTGCACAGCACATATTCATCAAGAAATCCTGGCCAAATGACAACCATGCAATGCACAGAGACAGAGTTCTCTGACAACCAGGGGACACAAGGATGTGCACAAGCAGCAGGCCCAGTGTGCATGAATGTGCCTGCCTCTGTGGGCACCCACATGTTCAGCTTCACTTTCCCACGCAGAAATACAGGGCTCCCAAAAAATACCCCTGTGACATGTTCAGCCCTTCACTCAGATTAGGGCTGTATCAATCCCTCCTTAATAGCAGATTAATACAGTAAAAATAATGTCATAAGGCATCTGTTACTGGAGCCAACATCCCAATAAGTGGTCACTGATCAGTTAGGAAACACACTACACCTAAAGTAATAAACTGAACAAAGGGCATTAGTGCTCAGCAGCACTGATTACTATGCTTGTTTACTGGCCTGCTTCATTAGCAGGCACATTTCTGAGACTAACAGCTTAAAACAAATGAATTTTTGCTGTATTTTGTACTCCAAAAACATTAAATGCAAACAGCTGTATTTGCTCAAATACTCCCTGCTACCCATCAACCTTTAGAAGTAGGTTAAACATATTCTGTGTAGTTCTATGGAGACTTGAACAAATTCTAAGATAAAACTACAAAACTATTCCCCATTGTTCTGCTTGTGGTTCTATTGTGCTCTGGCAGACTTTTAATTGAAGTTTGATTCATCTGTGTTCCCTGTCTGTCCATCACAGTCCCTCAGAGAGTTCTCTTAAAGCACAGAGTCCTGGTTGTCACTGACCTCAATCTCCAGCATGCCAGCAATAAGCTACACTTTACCTCCCTTAGGAACTCCAGAACGCTGCCAGAATAACTAAACACAAGACTCCAAAAGGCATCCTGGCTTAAATTTAGCCTTTCAGATTCCCAAGGTATCTCACATGAAAATCGACTATGAGGTTTCCACATTGAAAAGCCAAAAACGCTCTCCAAGAGACACTATGTTACAAAGCAAAGTTTCATTCACTGGCAGAGTGCAATGCTGTCATTCCAAAGCCCAGAATCCAAGAAAATACGTGCAGAGCTGTTCCCAGCATGGCTGGTTTGCTCCAGCCCCTGCCCCCAGCTCACTGAACTTACACATTCCGAGGACTGTCTCGTGCGCAGGGGCCGCTCCACCGGCTGCTGGCCCACAGCCACCAGCTGGGAATTCACCATGCTCCGGACCAGCTGGGTGCCTGAGCAGGGGACAAAGAGGTTAATACAAACCACAGGCCACGGGTGACACAGCAGTGAGCAGAACAGAGGAGGGGCATCACTTTAACCACTCCTTGAAGTGGAAGCCTTTTCCTCCACTGGTAACATCAGCAGGTAAGAGCAGCTAAACACAAAATCTATTTTTGAGTAAAACAAATTCTAGCATGAACAAGGCTCACTTTGATATCAGGTGGGAGCACTGTTTTACATAGGTTTCCACACTGATGCTGTAAGCAGTGGCATTTTAAATAGCAACAGCAGAAAACTTTCGGGCAAAAAAAGTAAAGGGGAAAAAAGGGTAAAGGATAACAGAACACAGAAAAGCAGCAAGCTTCTCTCTGAAGTTCATTTATGAATGCTTTCTCCACTTTTTCAAGTACCACCTAAGGGCCTACTCTGAATGGATTTGCAATTAGACTTGCCTCTAGGTACTATCAGTAATGTGAAAGCTGGATCTTGCCTCCTAATTCATCTGTACACTTTTTTGCAAGTGTTACTGTAAGACCCCTGATTTTTGGTGAAAATACATTTACTTACCTCTCACAGATGATGGAGGGTTAGCTAACATTTGAGAAACATTTGGAAGAGGAAATGCATTTAACTATTATTATTATAGTAATTATTATTACTACTTCTAAATGCACCCAGCGTGAGTGGAAGCCAGGTAATACAATACCCTGCAGTCCACTGTACTTACTGCTGAGCACAGTTTTACCACCCATGCAAAGACTGTACTTCAGGAGACATTACTCCCCTTGAAGAAAAGCAACACTTAGACTAAAAGCAATGACTGAAAGTATTAGTTGCAGGATTTTTTTTAGGGTAATTACCAGGTCTGTACAGAAGGTACAGATTACACTAACAGCACAAGCTAACTTACCTGGCACGCTGTTATTTCTCTGACGGGTTTGTTTGAATTCAGGACAGTCTCTCCTAACGTGACCCACATCCCCACAGATGAAACACCTTTTCTCTCTTGTTTCTCTGTCATCTTCTTTCACTTCTTTTTCATCATCTTTCTCGTTCTCCTTTTTCTTCAACCTGAAGAATCGTTTTTATTAGCAATATCACAAAACCACACACACAGACACAAATCTCTGTAGAGTTATTATATTGGTATGTTCGAAGGAAATGGTTACATAACCAACAGCTGCACCAGACTAGGAATATTTTAGGAATCCCAGAAAAACATTTTCAGATTCTGGGCTGGTTAAGAACCTGTTTCTATAAACTTACTGAACTTAGAAGCTCCCCAGTCTTGTCCCAAAGCTGTCTGACTGTATTAGAGCAGAACTATGCCTGCAGTTAAGCAGGCTTGGCCTGCCAGGTAGCTTGGGAGTAGTTCTATGCAGTGATCCCAAAATATACCCAAAACAAGTGTCCTTGTAGATACAGCCTCCCCCTGACTGGAGAGGGCATGTTTCTCTGTCAGAGTGTCTGAGCCTAGACAGGGTGTGAAAGAAAGCACCACAGCTCTTCCAACCACTCTGTAGTAGTACAACACGAGCAGAACTAATCATTTGGAACCAAGACAAGAAGTAAAGGTATTTTTCCACAAGATACCTGTAAGATTGTTAATATTAATATTATTTTGTGAGCTGGATACAGAATTTGAGAGAGATTCTGTGTGGCTGTGCTGTAGGAGCAGTTTGTGTGAAGAGCAGAGCACAACTTCTTCCCCTGAGGCAGATGTAGGGAAGAGGTGATGCAATTCAATGTGCTAGTGCTTGTTCAGAGAGCAGCTGAAAGAAATAGACACCTGTGACCCCAGGGCTCCAGTCCACTTTCATGTACCTTGAACTCTGATGACTGAATAAAAGGCTGTAAATAAGGACTTTGTAGCAGGAAGAGACCAAGAATCCTTTGAAGAATTATGGAGTACACAACTGACCATAAGGAGCACATGAAAAAGCCCAGACTTAAGGGCTTCAACAGGTTTTAGGAGGAATCAGACAGCCTACACTGAATGGGTCATTAAAAATCCAAAGCTGTAAAAAATGTGAGGAGAGCACATTTTCTGTCCATTCTTGAAGACATTGACCTGCATGTACTGGGGCCTCCTTTTGCAGGAATTTTGGACTCAAAACTCAAGAGTGAAATTCATGTACAAGTGCAAGATCACCAAGTGACTGTCACTAAGATGATGTTACAGAACTGCACCTTAACTACGCACATTTTAACTATTCCCAGGGTCCAATAAATGAACTTTTACCTGTCCTGCAAATGTGTGTTATCAGATCTACAGAACAATTAAAATTCAACACTGTCTTCTGAACATGATCACTACAGGAAATCCATTTCAATACATGACAAACTGTGCAGTCAGTTGATCTCCATCTGAATATGTCTACACTATAAAAAGATCATTTAGTGATCTAAATTTTAAGCTAAGCTTAACTACATATTAGCAAATTATAGACACAGATTTTACTCTGTGTGCTTGCATAAGCTCTCTGACATTTAAAGAGATGATCAGAAACTGTCTTAAGAAAAGCAAAAATAGGATGGGGAACTGATGATCAGATATGAAGCTCTGATTTTCTCTTCAGTTCAGCAGGTTTTCTCAGCTCCATTAAACCTTCAAGTATTCAAATCTCTCCTGATTTAATCTCCAAGATTTTATGATAGCTTTGTATCTTACCTCCTCCTCTTTGGACAGTCTTTCATGTAGTGACCAATCTTTCCACAGACACGACAACATCTGTCATTGGGTGCCAATTCTCCATCTGTCAGTACTTTTGAGTCAAAAAAGTATTCCTATCAAAACACATCAGACAGATAAAATATATAAACCATTCACTTTGAAATGAAAGCATAATGGACAGCTTCCTTCTCCTATTGTGCCCTAAATGTTATTACTTCTTAGGTTATCACTGGTCCTTTTCTTTCCCTAGGAAATGGCAGCTTTTTTTCTTTTTTTTTTTTTAGCAGTTTGGGCTAAAAAGGGATGTTTGGTCTTAGGGCCAGAGGCTCAATTTGCAGAACAGTCAGCCAGGCTCCAGCTTGCTGCCTACCTTCCACCTCCCCAAACACTCCTCAGAGGGCAAGGTTTTGCCTATGATCTATTTTGGTGTCTGAGTCACTGCTTGAATCCTTTCCAAAGCAGCTGATGTCCCTTCCCAAATGACATGATTATATCCCTCTAGACAGAACAAAGCTCAGGTGGGGAACAGATGGAGCATCTGCAGACTGACCTGTATCACTCCCCTCCCCTGGAATTTGCTCAGGACAGCTGCAGTTCTGATGTGTGTCAGCACAAAGGACACAGTTTACAGCCTCTGAGCAACATAAATATTGTGAAAGTACTGTCTCCTGAAATGGAGGTACAAACTCACAAAAGAACACAGATAAAGCAAGCAAACAGAAAAGAGAAGATAGGAAAGAATAATGGGAAATAAAAGCTTTCAGAAGATTTGTAGAATCCTTTAGAAACATAAGCCCTGCTAAATAAAAGTCACTGGGAGAAACTCTCCTACACTGTTTTAGAAAACATCTTTCTAAGTTGAGGTTAAAAATACCAATTCCAGCTGATTTATTTGCTTATATTAGAAAAAAAATAGATGTCTATTACACATCAGTGACTGGGCCCTGGAGCACAGAGTACTTTCTCCAATATGATGTTGCATGAACACACTCCTGACCCTGACTCATTGTGCACATTTTGAAGGTCAACTGTTAAAGTCATCAATCATCATCCTTTTCCTTCCTTACTATCCCCACCAACTGGAAAAATCAAGAGAATGTAACATCTCTTGAATCTGTTATACCCATCAACCATCCCAACTAGTCCTGTGAATTTTATATAGTCCAATACTAAGCTCCACATTTTATGCAGATGAAGTATAATTCCATATATTGTGCATACCAAATTGATAAATACATACAAGAGACTTGCCTTGGGTGCATCAATTCAGTGGACAAAGAAAAGCAAAAACATACTAAAAACTCCGAAAACTTACAGCTTCTCTTCCAACAGCTGGGTAGAAGGGGGTACCAAATAATTTCCTCCCGTTGATAAATGCCTTCATTATGAAATTGGTCACTAATTGAAGAAAGACAAAGTTATTGGAAAACAACAGAAAAGGCACAACTCAGTGAACATTGACCGTTAGAAGACATCACTGGCTTACTTTTTCTAGAGACTCCAGCACCGAGATTATGATTCAAGTCAAAAGGATCTGTGCAAAGAAGGGAGAAAAGCAGATCAGTGTTGGAAAATACATACTGCAACACATTTTTTTTTATTTTAATGCACAGAATTCCACTTTAAATGCACTCACAGAGCAGATTATAGTAAAGCAATGCTGAGTGTTTTAAAAATGTGTAACCATCTATAATACAGTAATAAGAGCAATGCACTGACATTTAGCACAAGTCACGAGTCTAATCTCTTTTGTGAGCTGCAGGATTTGCAACCAGTGCTTTTTTAAAACACAAAAACAAAGCTTTAAACAAAGCTCCTGTGCAAAGAGAACAGATCCTCAGGCAGCAGAGCCACTGCTCCCCCGTTACTGGGCAGGCAGTGCAGCAGAGCAGCACCTTCGATGGCGATGCATTTGGATGTCCACTGCTTCTCAAACGTCGTCAGCAGCTTCTTCTGGCGGATGCTGATCACGTACTCCTTGAAGTCAAACTCCTCAGTGTAGAAGCGCAGCAGGCCCAGCCAGAGCTCTCCAAGGGACTCAGTGTTCTTCCCAAGGGAGGGCAGGCGCTTCTTCTGCAATTGGAGACCATGGATGCAGCTACAGTTACTGAAGGACTTCCTCTCCTGCAACAGCTCTCTAACTATGAGTTTGCATATCATGACCAGTCTCATTTAGTTAAAATAAGGTGAAATCACGACAGTTAAGATTAATCCTGGACTGGTTTTGAGAATAAAAAGTATTTTTCCTGATTTTTGTTATTCAGAAATTACTTAAACCAAAATAAAACAGACACCCATTTCAGCAAAACAACTCATTTGGGATAATGATGAGGTAACTCTAATTACGGATATGGAAGTTTAACTACTCATATATTACACTGCTAGAAATTTAGTACTTTTCCATAAGTTTTAGTGACTCTTCTGGATTTAGAATATTACCAATTCTTCCATGTCATCGAAGAAAAACGCATTCCATCCATCCACCATTCTTTGTGGAATCTGTTTGCCATCAAATATCTGCCGAAATAGAGAGGGCACAGTTACCACTCTAAATCAAAGTCACCATAAAACACTTGCAATTTTGTTGGTAAAGATAATACAAATATATAAATATTTTAACAATTACTTTTGATACAGAGAATTTCCCATTGGGAAAAAGTTTGAAAGTCCTCTTGCATTATTGCTGTACCTCTCTCAAATTATTTGGATATTTAATTTTTACTTGTTCCTTTCAACTAAGAAAGCATGACTGAACTACCTTGTCAGGATTCCAACATTCCCCTTGCCCACAGAGCCTCTAAGGAGACTTTATATGATTTCTATTACATTTTGACTTTAGCACAGCCAAGGGGAAATTCCACTGTTAGTTAAAGGCACTCTCAGGGCAGCAATAAAATAACAACCCCCAACCACTACTAAAGAATCAGCAAGAAAGTCTATGAGTCTCAGCTGCAATGCTTAAGCCAATTTTCCTCTTGCACAGAAACCAAAAAAGTCAGCAAGGGATAATTTTCAGATGTGCCTGGGAGTTCCAGAGTGTCTCCAGGAAGAGGCAGAGAGCTGCCTAATTATATTCTCCCCACCCATACAATGAAGGTACAGAACATTATTTTCTTAATACCGTTTCCTAGCACATGTAAAATATTATCTTTAAAGTTATACCAAGACATCAATTATCTTTCTTTCCCTTATCAAATAATAAAACAAACGTTTTCTCTTACAGATAAAGTGCTGAGCAATAAATAATGCTTCTGACAATAACTGGTTGAAGAGCTGGACTCACATTTCAAGAGCATCTGGTGCAGTCTCACAATTACAATTCCCTTCTCTCCATACCACCTGCCAATTTTTTCTATCCTGTTCAGCATATAAATATCATCATAAGATCAAAATCCCAAAGTAAATGTAACAGCAGAACTTAGGCTCAACAGATTTTTTTCCTAATTTTGTTGGTAAGTTTTACCAACTAAAACCAAGTGGGAGTTCAGAACCTGCTAATCAGAAGGGCCCCATAATTTTGTTAATTCCCCCTGATCCTAAAAGCCCAGACTTCTCATATTTAGCTTGAAGAAAAGGTGAATCTATTTTCATAGATTTTCTGAAAACCTACCTCCTGAAGAACTGGAATAACTGGTGGGTTTCTCTGCTGCAGAAAGTACAAAACCATAAGGATATAGGCATAGGAGGACAGACTCCCACGGGACGCATCACCAATATCGCAGCGCTGCAAGAACACATTTGAAACAAAACACTGAATTCACATTTTACTATTCAAGACTAACAACCGTGTCAGAGAGCAACAGAAACCACACTAGGAACAGCAAATACATTCACCTCATAACTAAAAATTGGTTTATGAAGCCTGAAAAATAAATGTACCCATGAGTCAAGTGCCATCTGGCAAATCCACAGCGTCATTTGACTAACATAAAAACAGAAAAGTTTCCATAGCCAAAATAATTTTTTTTTAAATTTATCATGTGCCAAATTGAAACAAAACAAAACAAATAAAAGTCTCCAAAACATACATTCCAAGCTTCAATACCATAAAATTTAATTTTCCTAAATTCACGTTACTCAACATGTTTCTATGATTCCTTATTTTGGTTGCCCCTCTCCCTTTTTTAAAAAAGTAATTAATTAATAGGCAAGTATTTCCAGGTTGTACTGGCAAGTCAGGCAATAGGAGGTATTTTTCAAGCATGCACACACACCCATAATTAACCATGTCCAGCCTGCACAACACAGTGTGCTTTAAGATGAACTTTAAGGTCCCTTCCAACCCAACCCATTCTGTGACTCTCTGCTCGGTGAACAGAGGATCTTATTACAGTATAACCTTTCCACAGCACCTGCATCTAAGATATCCTTTGTTTCAAGCCTGTGTCATAGCAAACAACACATTTTTAACCTCCTAGGTCTGGAAAAGACAGGGATTCACTAGTTACTTTCACATTAGCAGCAGTAGTGACAGCTGTTCCTGGTTTTTCTGCCCATGCATATACATTCAGGAGTGTATATCCCACAACCTGGAAATTTGATCTTTACAGTGAAATTTTTAGAATGTACACAATAGTATGCAGTGCTACCAAAAAACTGTAAGATTGATTATTATCAACACAAGGCATTTGGAATCTGGACACAGAAGGGCCATGGCAATATTGTGCACTACTGTGACCACACCAAGAAAACAATCATTCCTAGTCTTGGTGGCAGAATAATGAACACGTCCACTGCATTCTGGCACAAAGTTATTTTATTCATCTTGATGTATTTTATTCCATGAACATCTGGTAGCATGATGCATTCTCCATAAGCCATTTTTTATTTGCCCCAGTTTCACTAGGTTTTCTTTGGATGTGTCTGGGGAGTATATTTAACAGTGCAGCTTGAATAAAAAGCAACACCATGTTTCAATTATCAAAAGCTGTATAACGTTTTGTTAGAATATCCTAACAGAAGATCCAGGAGATTTGGTATTTGGTATTTCTGAAGTCTTGAAGTCAGGTGTCCAATTGAAGTTTGTCCTAGGCATGTCAAGCAGAGACTCAGGCATTCATTCATCACCCCCTACCTATCTACTCCTGACTTTTACATTAAGCCAAATAAGGTAAGTATGCCAGAAGAAAGCTGCAGTAATCTCTGGGCTGGTCCTACATATGGACACAGCATTCTACTGTCTACTCTCCAGTTGGTAGGAACAAAAGGTAAACTCAGTGGCTGTAGCAGAAAACCCTGTATTACACAATTAAGTACCTTCTTTTGCTATTACCTTTGCAAAAACTTTCATTGTGTAGCCCAGATATTGCACTCTCGGATCAATAGCTGCATAAGTAGCCAGCATCCTGGTGTTATGCTGTGCCTGGGAAAAGGGAAAACAGCAGCAAACAGCGGTGAATAGGAGCCCATTACATAAGAAATTGTGCAATTTAGCTGTGCTGGGTGAAAGCTGCAAGGAGCTGTACCATTCCTGCTGGCACAGAGGCCATGCTGGATGTGGCACTAACAGCTTTCAGAAGCATCCACAGAAAAAGGCTTTCTGTGCCATGATCTGCTCTGCCACCAAGTCATACCTGCCTTAGGCTGAGGATGTGGGCTGCTGAATTTAAATAATGCAAGAAAAAACCACCAACACACAAAGCATTTTAATTCTGGTTTCAAAATGAGTCCCTCAAATGATTACTTGAGTGAGGTAGAAAGAATGAAAAAGCTTTGTCTGCACACAAAAGCAAAGCCAAGCAGGTGCTCACCAGTGTATTGTATAAACTGATATCCCCTTCTAAGCCACTCCGTCTGTGTTCAAACTTTACTATAGGCACTTTGGCTGTTGTTATAGGCAAGATGTTTCTCAAACCTGGGGAAGCAACACTTTAGTACATAAAACATTTCCATTAACCACATTTATAATAAATCTAACTACAAAACAAATAATACTTTAAAAACCTACCTGGATGCTTCTTAAGAACTTTTGCCAAACCTTCTATTATTTCTTTACAGTTTAATTTCTAGGAAAAAGAAATATCGCAGCTTCAGACATGAAAACATGGATCCTATTTCAACAAACATATTTACTATCACCTATATTTAATAGAGGAAAAGCCTATGTACTGGCAATGAGCCAGCACATGAATTTAAAAGAACTGGTGACCCACATGCTCTATGTGGACATGTACAGTGTGTCCATAGGGCATTAAAAGTAAAATAAAGGCTGTATCCTGCTTCAGTTGTGCAGAGTGCAACAAGCCAATGTGCTACTACCAAATCCTACCTTTTCTGTGGACAGAAATCTTAACTGAATTAAAAAGACTTAAAGAATTCCTGAACTTAAAACAGCAGATTTCAACAATTTCAAAACTCTTACCTCTGCATTTTCATGGCCTTCCAGTGTCATGCAGATGTCTAGATCGCTGTCCCGAAATCCAAATCCGTTCTTTGAGGAGCCAAATAAGCAAAGCCTGGCTTTGTCTGACCAAAAGAATAGACAAAAAAAAAGGTAAATTTTCCTACAGCTGAATGGTAAGTGCTTACTGTGGAATACTCCCTAACTGTGACGTGCACATGCCCACAAAAATGAGCGTCAAGAGAGACCTTCCAATGTCACTTCAAAGAGTTCAACTTTGATAAAGGAGGAAGCACAATACTTTAAAAATTATTTACAGAATGTAAGGCAGGCTAAAGCCCAGCTAATTCCTTATGACTGAGGTGTATTACAGAGTTACTATAATCATTAAATGGCATCTCTAAATGTGGTGCAATGTTTTGTGGCATGTGTCTGTACTCTCCTGTTTTAAATAAATGAAAAAAATGTGCAAACCCAGTCACCTGTAGAGTTTCATCCCACAGATAAGACAGAGCTACTCTTAAGGCAGCCCAAGTAATATTTCTGGTTCCACTCATAGTTTATCTGGGTTGCATATTTTTCTTGTGCCAAGGTAAATTTGGTCAAGCAGTAAGTTTTTGTAACCATAACATACTCCTCAAGAATACACAAGCAGCAAGACTACTATACTTTATGGAACATTCTTTCCCAATGGCTTTGTTTAGAACACAATATTACAGTATCTTTTCACTCTCGTAAAGGAAAGTGATACTATGTAGTTTAGAGGAATTCCTTCCCAACTGCAAAGAGTACATTTATCTGTTCAACTAAAATTAATGCTAGCAAAATACATCTAACACCTATTCCCAGCTTTCTTCCTAACCTTTAATAGAATGAGAAACCTCAAGTCTTTCAAGGCTTTGTAAGAGGTCTCAATCCTCAGCTGCTGCCAGTAAGTGGAGGCACATCCAGTAAGTGGATGGAAGTGGAATTTACAGGCCAGCTACAGCAGACTGGATGGCCTTCCATGGACTGGAATTCAGGACACCTGGGGTTGGGACCTGGCTCTAGCACTATGTTACACCACCTAAAAAAAAAAATCCCTTTGCATCTCTGTGCCTAGACTGCCATCACTGTAGTCAGACACCTTTGCCTGTTTTATAAAAGGGATGTGAAGATAAACTCATTAAGATTTTTAAGGCACTCAAACATTGGTGACCAGGCAACAATAGCCCTTGGCCCACAAGCAAAGCTACCACTAAACCCAACCAAACTTTCTTTTTGTCCTGACTGCAACAGTCCTGTGCCTGCACTGCTACTCTGGCAGCAATTCCTCCACCCCAGGGACATTTCCATGGAACAGCACGAAGGGATGTTCACTGTCAAGTCAGCTTTCCAGACAGAAGGAAAAGAGATGCCACTGCTCTAAGCAAGGAAAATAAAATGAGACAAATCCCATCTTCATGCTCTGGACACCATGACTGAAGGAAGCATTGCCAAGAATCACGACCTCCTGTTACATACCATTGTACTCTTTTCGAATAAATCTTTCCAAGCTCGCCAGTATTTGCTCTCTGTTCTGTTGCTCAGACAAAGGAGGGGATAATTCATCTAAGTAAAAACAAGTTAAAGCACAGTCAGGTGTGACATTCAGCTACCTCTAAAATATTTTCCAGCTAATTAAAAGTTTGGATTTTTTTGTTATGTTTACTTTGCTTATGTATGTGTTTTTCTTTTTATATCATTAAGAGTCTTCAGGGGTTTATTTCAAAATGTCTGACTTTACTGCAGTTATTCAAACACAGAGTGGCCTGGAGGGCACCCGGTGCCCAGCCAAAGTTAACCACCACAGCACCCAAAAGGGACTTTTCCCAGAAGACACCACAGAATTTGACAAGCACAAATATCAGTAACTTTTTACAGACCCTGTGAAATATCCCATACAGCACTAGTTCCTCAAATCTGTTACAAGGTACCACAGACAGTGATGAAAATAAACTATTGATCAATTTGTACCCTAGGGCACCTAGAAGAGCTTCTCTACTGAATTGTAAATAATTACAAGTAAGTAATTTAATGCTACAGCTTTCAATTTTTCCAGGTTACAGATCACAGCATACAGTGGAGTACAACCACTTTTTGAACTTACCAAAACATCTTTTACACACTATATCAAGTATTTCCCGAAATCTGTCTGTCATTGGTGGTAGTGGTTTTAGATCAATTTTCTTGAAATCCTCTGGGCAGTCATTTTTGGAATGTCCATCCCGTTTGCAGATGCTGCATACTATAGTTGGTGGCTTTTTTGGGGGGAAAAAGAAGTGCACAAATGCAATTTTACTTTAAAGATAGTTCAGCAGATGTAACACCTCCAAGTAACCAAGAACATTTGACATATGAACAACAACAGAGCCTCTACAAAGAATAGAACACCTCATCATCAGGCTGCATTTACTTCTCACAGTACCTAAAAGCAAATATAAATTCTACAACAAAGTAAGAAAGGAAAGGGAGAAATAACCCACAGAACAACCAAAAAACAAAACCAAGGATTTTTGTGTGTGTGTAAATCAAAAAGCTTTGCATAAGATGGGGGCAACAGACCATATAGCCCAAATGGGACACAGGTTGGTGTTTTCCAGTTCTCAATAACAGGTATTCTATAAAGGCCATTCCTAACGCAGTCCAAAACACCTGCTGGGAGAACCCCACCATCCCTTCACCTTTAATCCAAGCCATTGAAAAACACCACGACAAGCAGCACTGCTTACCTTTCCCGACGTGAAAATAAACTTATCAAACACATAATGCATTTCTTCAGAGGAGAGCCTGCATTCATCCTGGAGCTCCTGGGGTTGCCCCGCTGCGGTGCAGAGGGGCGAGGTAGCTGGTGTGCCAGTGCACTGGGGCTGCGGGGCCGGCTCTGCGCCCGAGCTCGGCCTGCTCTCGGCGTCAGAGACCTCGGGGCTCGAGTTTGTGTCCTCGGGCTGATGTTCACTGCAGTTACAGCGGGGGCTGAGCTCACCTTCACCGACACAGACTGCAGTTTCTAAATCCTCCCTCTCGTCAGGTGATTTTTGCTTTAATTCACAGCATTCGTTAGAAATAAGGGATAAAGCTTCTTCTTTGTCTTCATCATAACTAGAGTCCGATGTTGGAAGGAGCAAAGAGTCCGTGTCCTTGGAAGTACATCTTTTGGCTACAGCTTCTACCACTTCATTACATTCAACTTCATTCTCTGGTATGTTACATCCACTTCCTATATTTTGTTGATCTACATCATTTTCCCCTTGTGGAAGGCAACAGTTTGCTACAGGCTCTTCAGATCTCGTGGATTTCTTATGATTAATTTTCCCTTTTTCTTTCTTCTTGGTATCTGGCTTGGATTTAATCCCATCTTTACTTTGTGGGCATGCAAAATATTTATATGCTGTCCTAAATCGCTCCAGGATGTACTCAAATACCATCTGGCTATTTAGACTTCGTGCAACATTCCTCTTTAGTGCAAAAGGATCTAGGAAGAAATTAAAAAGAACAATTTCATCAGTAATCTTTAACTTCTACACTGCACACAAGTAGCTGAAATCCCCAAGTTATTATACGGCAGTTAAAAAGAGTCCTGTATTATAATCCAGAACTGTATTTGATATACTTAAGAGAGTGAGGCCCACAAGGTTTTTCCAGAATTCTTCCCTACAAAACTCGCTCATGTGCAGCCAGGAGTGGCTGACTATCATAAACTATTCTAAATAGTGTTATTTAAAAAGAAAACCAAGGGTATATTGTACCCTTACAGAATGAGCAATTTCTAAACTAGAAATTAGAATAAACATATAAAGGCAAAATAAAAATAGGCCTACTAGAACCTTTTTTCCTCCACTGAAGAAGGATCTGCATTTCCTTTAAGACATTAATTTGTCTAAGAGTAACATTAAGGTTATATTCCTAGTGATTTCTAGATCAAACATGTTTTCCAAGAAAAAAGAGCACTGCCATAGATGCTATAAGTTTGCCTGGGAAGATAATACTGAAGTGGGATTCTGCTACTTCATAATTTCAGCTACAAACTTGACATTAAAAAAAGATTAAAAGGCAAAATGAAAAATAAAAAATATATAGCAAACAAAAACAACACAAAAAGACCAACAATAGTAGGTGTCAGAAGAATGGAATCTGGGGTTTTCTGAAATTATTTCCTATTCCTTCCTCAATAATTTGTCCTGTCATCTTATATGTCACATGTTGAATAAACACTAATAAAAAGTCTAATTTTACTTAACTCTAGTTAAAAGTGTTTGAAGAAAAGAATTAGGAGAGGAAATTAAAGTCACAGGAGTGATTTCAAAACCCACTAGTCAATACATGCCTCAACAAGTCATTGCTTGTTTTTCTATTTTACTTTTCCCTCTCACTGTTCTTGTACCTTATTGACTCATCCTTCAATGTACCTTTAGTACCTCATTCTCTGTCTGTATGATTCTCTTTGTCCTCTCCATCGCCTCAAGTGTTACAGATAAGCCACTTCAGCAACATCTCTAGAAAGTGTTCAAAAGTCGTTATTTATGCTTTTATAAAAGTATCACCTTACATGGTTTCTTAACTTCCTCAAATACCCAATTTCCCTGTTCTTAAGACCAATGAAGAATGCCATGCATTGCTCTGTGACTCTCTGACTTTCCCTGTTTTTTCACCAGGGAAAACTTGTCTTTAAAGAGACAGAACAGCTGATGAAATATGTATTAAAAAAACCTTACAGTCCAGACTTCTTGTAACAGACTGGTAAGAGCCAGGTAAACCAAGGTGCTAATGCAGGATGAGTAAAGAACCAGGAAGGAGCCTCCTACCTTCGATGGCTATTCGTCTTTTAGGCCAGTTTTTATTCTCTCTGGTCAAGAGCTCCTGTACCCGTATGCTGATGACATATTCCTCCAAAGCAAATTCCAGTGTGTAAAACTTCAAAAGTTCCAACCACAGTTGCCCCAGCGAAACTTGGTGAGGGGTTTTGAGTGCTAAGAGAGACTGAAAAACATGGACAAGAATGCTGAACTGCTATAAGAAATCAACATTCCCCCTTTTTTCCCTGGTTCCATCCAACATCAGTGTTTAAAGATAAAAAAAAAGGGGTAAGAGATAGCAAATGGTTTTTAACAAAGTCCTGACTTACAATCCCATGTTTCTCCTTTCCATTACTTTGGTTGTCCACTTCTGAGCTTGCTGCCTTCTTGCCACCGCCTTTTTGTTGTTCAACTTTAGCTTTACTTTCTGCTCCAACAGAGTTTTTCGCTGCCCCGTTTGTTGGTGGTTTGTACTCCCACCGTACAAACTCTTCATCTTCTACACCCTTGAGCTGGTGGTCATCCGGCCTCTTCGAGTCAAAGCCTTCAATCTAACAACAATTAAAGTGGCTCTGAGACAAGACTGTATGTAATACCTTCAACCAGAAGTTTTCACCAAGGGTAACACTGACAACTGTGGTATTTACACCCCTCGAGAGTAATTGGTATCAGAGGAATAGATTCAGAGAATTAAAGAAGAAAGTAATTGCCTTTTGTCTAAAATACAGCATGACACAATTGCACAGGCTACAGCAACTGCCTTTCTTTTTTAAAGTCTTCAGAATCATGAAGTACCATCCGTGTGAGGATCAAGTACCAATCCATTTTATTTACAATTTTCTTTGGCAATCAAATTCTGCACATTTTATGAGCTAGCAGAACACAGAAATGGTGTCAACAGTTTAACAACAAGGTCATTATATTAGCAAATCACTTACCCAGTTGCCCAAATAGGATGGTAAAATACGTGGTTTTCTTTGTTGAAGAAAAAATATCACCATTAAGGCAAAGGAATATGAGGGAATCCCACCTTCAGCCTGACAGTCAATGTGGCAGAGCTGTAAGAGAATAAATAATTACTTCTCTGATGTTAACATCAGCATTCTAATTTATGATCTATTGCAAAAGGACAAATACTAAAGAAATGTGAACAGCAAATCCTGTATCTCAGAAACTACAGCTGTCATGCCATGCCACATACAGACAAAACAGAAGCCATAGGAATTCAGACAGTGCCTTAAGTTATACTATTTTATTGCACATTGTTTTCTTCAGTTTCATCACATTTTGTTATTGTGGGACATGTTTATGCTTCTCATTTCAGCTACCAGGTCTGTGTTGCTGTGCAGTGGCATCTCACAAAGGGAGATGGGGTGAACTAGTGGCATGAAGTTCTTTTTACAAACATATTCATACGACTTATACATTATACTTACACATATTCACATGATTAACACATTACATTATCTGCAGTACTTAAAAAGAAATGACCATCATAAGCACTGAGGGTAATTAAGTAACTTACCCTAGCCCAGTAGCGGAAAGCCAAAACTAAGGGAATAAGGACAGGCTCCAGTTTCCCAAGTGCAGCCAGCAGGTCAGTTGTAAGGCAAGCCACATCATTCCTAGCACTTACTTTACATGTCAAACCACTGGAATTACAAACACAAAACAGATAAAGGGTTATCACTCTGTGTATACAGATGATGTTTAGGGCAAGGGGAGGTGGGGCATCACACCCACCAGAATAAAAACACATCAGTGTCTCCCTGAACTTTTTAAACAAAAGCTACAGAGTATATTTACATTTTCTATACTATTAACTCATCTAGAACTTCGAGAAGTTCATTACAGCTAAAAACATAAAACAGCATTAAGGATTTGCTCTAAGTTCTGCCATTACTTAATTGTGCTGTCTTACACAATTCATTCAAGTATATTGCCTACATTCCAAACATTGAAACTGAGTAAATTAATACTCCAAAACTGCTGCATATTTAGAGTTGGTTAAGTCCACAAAACAGCTCCCTAAAAACTTTCCTTTTGCTTCTTAGAATAATTATTTCTACCCCCTTATAAACACAGGAAAAGACATGTCCACCCTTGTTGCCTTTACTTCCCCAGAGCTTCAATCGGTACCTTTGGCCAGTCAAGCAATCCCATTTCAGTTTGGAGGTTGCTGCTTCTCAGGAATTTACTGAAACTGTCAGATGATGTGTCCTTTCTGGCAATGTGTATCTTATAAACTGTTTTTAAAGCCCTGGCTTAAACTGCTGGCAGCAATTTTAAATAACAACTGAAAACCATTCCACTTTTCCCCAGTTAACTCAAAGTAGAACAGATATTTTCAGACTCCTACAACTAATGGGTTCTGTGTAGCACAAAAGCAAAGGTAGTTTTCTTTCCTGATCACATTTTCATGTATGAGCAATTCCCTTTAAACAGGAATGTTAGCTCAATGTTACAGAAACACTTCTTGTCAGGAGTGCAGCCAAGCAGCTGCTGGAAGGAGCATAATAGAAACTGGAATGTCCTTAAAAATCCTTTTCAGTGACACATACCTTTTAACATCTTTGCAAAAGACAACGGGAACTTTGGCATGGAAATCTGACTCCACATCTGAGTAGACAGCTAAGAAAGGATAAAAAAAAACATTATGTTTCAAGGTTTTTTACAGTTTTCCCAACTCTGCTTTTAAAACCCTTATATTTATACCACAATTTTGCAGAACAACTCAAATTAAGTGCTGCACAGCTGGCCAGTAAACAGTATTTTCTGATTATTTGTGATGCTCACCACCAGTATCACACAGCCCAACTGTTCCTGACAGAACAGCGAGGTTGCAAGTCTCAGAAGGCTTGTAAAAATTCTCACTCATGTTCATGTCAGTGAAAAGCAGGTTTTGAGTCTACTGCTTATCATTTCTCCTACAAAAAGTTAAAACACTTTTTGATCTGGCATCTAACACTATTGCCATAACTTCTGGCAATCTGAACTGGACTAACTGGGCTGCCATTTCCTTGCTGCAATTTCTCATCTCTCATTCACACAAGAACTGGTATTCATAAAAATCACATTCATAAAAACAGCTCAGATACTTTGCCTGAAAACTAATTGTTTTTTTTTTAGGTTTACAGAAGAATTAGGCATAAAAACATCTAAGCAGCAGACGGAATGCTAAATAGAAATGAGATGCAACTACAACTCACCACTGTTCTTCAAGATCTCAAGCACCTGGATCAGAACATCTGGCTGACTCATCTACAATGACAAAATCAGGGGAGGTTACATTATTCAGACTAACCTATTTTATTTTACACTTTATTTAAAACTACTTGAGTTGCACAATTAGTAACTAGGTTCTTCCACAAAAGTGAGATCATGTGTCAGTATTAATGAAAAGCTGACTGTATCTGTCTGCACCATGGAAACAGGTTAGTAAACCTGTCAGCCAGCTTTCTTCCAGCCTTCAGCTTTTCTAGTCAACACTTCTGTTCCAGGTCCCTATTAACAGACTCCATAAAGTTAAAACAAAACATTTGCGATATACTCAACAATTTCAATGTCAACATATGCCACTAGAAATGCACACCACCACAGAATTCAACATCAGTGCTTTCCCAAGGGTTTTTAAAGGTTATAATTTTTAGGCGTGTTTTCTTTTCTCCCCAGAAATCAACTGAAGTGGTGTTTCAAAGATAAGCATAAATAGATCAAAGAAAGGCTAAAAATTAGCAGTACCTTTGAGCTTTTGTGAAAAAGTGACATATGCAACTGCCTGAAAAAGGGCTCAGTTCTGCTTCCTGACTGCAGGAGCATTTCAAAATGCCATGTGTAAGTATGTACCTTAATTTCACTGTAACATGCACAGTCATAAAAACAGAGCAAGCTCAGCAGTCGTGCCTCTAACAAGAACATGCTGCTTGTTTACTCAAAAAAAATTAGAGGAAGGCTGGCATAAGATTGTCCACAAAAAAACCCCCAAACTAACAAGAATTAAACTTATCTAATCAGCAATGAAAACTTCATCCATAGCATAGCTGACACCAAATCAAAGATTAGATGCTCTGTGATATTCTAACATTTATATGCCCCAAGAGAATATAAAGGCAATGGAATAGAAATAAAAGTTGATGGTCTTCATCTAAAAAACAGTCTTAATTAATACAAGATGATATCTACACACCTTAGGGGGAAATTTGATGTCAATGTTAACATCACTGGTCTTAAAAGCGAATCTGGTTAAGCAGGAGCCATACATCCTCAGGGAGCAGTCTGGGGACAGAGAAATATCAGTGTTTAGCAGCTGGTAAACACATTTTTCTCACTGGATGATGCATACCTTGCTTTTGACACTGCACCTCCCAAGTGGTACTCTTGGATGAATGAACACTGAACCCCTTTCTCTCTCCTGTGAAGGTCAGTCATTGCCATGACACAGCATCACAGGAAAACAGATCATTCAAACCCTGCAATTACCAAATGGCCAACAGTTTTCAAGCTGTTTTAAAGTTGGTTTTTTTTCTGCAACGTGGCTTTAGTTCTGTTTGTTTTAATATAAAACTACACATGAAATAGTAATAACTGTCACCATCCCAGTGCAGGATTTTGTGGAACAGCTTTTGTTAGCCACAGCTCAATCCCACTGCAGCAGTGAGCCAACCCTAAAGCTCTCTGGTGCCTCACACCAATCTGTTCATCTCATCAACCTCATTATGCAACATGCATAGAAAATATAACTTCAATATAATCCCAGGCAGAGTCCAGGATCCATTCAGGGCATCTGGAGTTAACAAAGTCACCTGCAAAGCTGTGAAACAGATCCAAACTAATTAGAATGTACCTACTCGGTAATAATATGAGAAATGTCATTCCATTTCATAAACAATAATTTATCTCACTTCATGATATAACTTTTGCAGATGAAAATTTTCCTGTAACATCTAGTAGGGTCTCACATATGTAAATCAGCTGAAAATTGAGACTGTTCTCAAATGGAACACCTGCTCAGGTAGGATCACCCAGAGTAAGTTGCCCAGAACTGTGTCCAGTTGGATTTTGAACATGTCCAAGGATGGAGAGGCCACAATCTCTCCAGGCAACCTGTGCCCGTGTTCAACCAGCATCACAGCAAAGAGCGGTTTTCTTGTATTTTTCCTTGGGACCTTTATTTGTGTTCTGACCAAAATCTCTCAAGCAGAAAATTATTCTTAAAAGAGAAAATAAGTTTTACACATACACGGCTTTAAACAAACCTATTTTTCACTACTTAGAAACCAGTCCTCTCAAAATTAATGTCTGTATGGTTAATAATAATAATTATGATTTGAAACTCTTTCCAATGGCTTTTCATAGTAGTAGGAAGAATTTTTGCATAGTTCTAATTTGTGCTCCAGAGGAAATCATGCCACAGCATCCCATGTTTTCTACACTGTGCATGAATTCTATTTTTCCTAATTTACAACTTAAGAAAACACATTCTTTAAAATATAGCTGGCTCTTGAAAAGGAGAATAACAGACTGTCATTTACTGTTACGGACTCCCCTTTCACTACTCCTACCCCTCCACAGAAGCTCATCAGTCCCAAGAAGTCAGCCAGACAAGTAGCAATAAAAGAATACTTTTCCTGAGTATTTATGTTGAAATGTCATGTAAAAAAGCTTTGCCTTATGCTAATAAGTCAGTGGAAAACTCAAACAGAACAGAAGCCACATTTATAGAGCCAACAGATTAGCAAACCTCCACCCTACACGTCCATTCTATTCAGCACCTTATGTTTATGCATGTACTTAATAGTGCCCCTAAAACTAAAGCTGATCATCCTGCAGTTAACTAAAGTTTTCTTGCTGCTGTTTTTTTGTAGAGCAAAGAGAAAAAAGGTGGTGTTTATAAAATAAAAGGACAGTATAGAACAACTCCCAGTTCCAATACAGATGAAATAAAAAGTTTGAAAACGTTTTTTTTGGCAATGAGATTAATATTTTCTTCTGTTCAGATGCACTGAACACCAAGCCACTGTTACCATAATGTCAACATCACCACAGCTTCAAAAACCTGCTCTCAAACTCCCAGTGTATTAACTACAGCAGATGATGGGAAATCAATGCAGAGAAGCAAATGTCAAATATTATCTTCTTTTTATGTGATCCCATCACTTTCAAGAGGATCAATAGCTTCAATAAACACAGAAAGAAGGACAAATAAACACAGTCATTTTCCTCTCTTTGTATATTTCATTCCTTTAAAATCAATGGTATATATTAATAGTGTATAATATCAAGACAATTTAACCCCAAATGCATTAATTCCCCATTAATGAAAGTATCAAAAGCTATGTAAAAATAAAGAACAATCTTCACCTAAAGAAATGGAGAACACTGAATACCTGGTAAGGGCTGCTGAATAATTTTCTCCATCTCATTTACAATTTCTTGACGAATTCTGAAGTCCTCATCTGAGATGCCTTGTTCATGTGCTGCCTCAATGAGGGTAAAACTCAGAGCAGCCAACTGTGCAGAAGAGGGGGGTGGGAGGGCCCGCAGCTCGTTCTCCTCTTGCTTTTCCTGTATAATTATTGGATAGTAAAAGTAGTAACTGATATTTGAAGGAAAAAAAGGGTTATCTCATGATATTAGAGCATACTGTTTGCTGTTTGTGTTCTCCTGTTTACATGGTGTCCTGACCAAACACTTCCGAAGGCCTAACAAATCCAATAGTGTGGCTCACAGGAATAGCAGCAGATGCTCAGGGTTTAAAATAGAGATTGTTGTTTCACAGCTGGCAAGTGGGGAGGAAATCTGCTGTATTCCATTCCTGAACCACATTTTCTGACAGTTCTGAAACAGAATTCAGCCAGGAAAATAAAAAGCTGTAACTGTTCCTACATAATAAAAGTTACTGAGCCACAGAGGTCACACAGGTTTCTTCAGAGTGGATTGTACTTGAAGCAGAGGTTATCAGAGGCAGAAAAAGTATTCCTACCTGCAACAAACTTTTGTAAGTTCAGTCATATTGCTGCTTAAACAACTGGTGCCAGAAAGCACTGGGTTCAGTATATCTAATTCAACAGCAACAACATGTCAGATGCATCAAGTCATTCAGGACTAACTACAACAATCCCTTGCTTCATAAATACACCAATTGAATGAAATATGTGACTGACAACAAAAGTAAATAATAATCCTAACATAATACACTAAGAAAACACAGTACAGTATGAAAATGTTTGCTTAGTTCTAGGCTGCATCTCAACTCTTCTGTGCTTCTCTGAGCAGATTTAGCCCAAGAAAGAATATGGGCTTTTTTAAAGGGCTCTGGGTTTTTTTATGTCACTGCTTCAGGATTTTTCTTGAGTTACGACAACACAGCTGCTACTGAGCTTATTTGATAGTCAGGTACCTCTAGGGCAGTAAATAGGTGTATTTTAAGATGTAGCACTCAGTTACACCGTATCACTATCATGTGGTACATGACATAAAGTGTTAAAAACTGAAACTGCTCTCTGTCCTCCAGCATTCCATTCAGGGGCAAAGAAACCTCATTCCTCAATTCTTATCTCCATGCCCAGATGAAAAGCACAGTAAGAAAGTGTTTTTGTATCAAACATGGGGCTGGTTCATTCCTTTTTCCATGATGCAATTTAGCAGACAGTAAGAGAACCAATAATCACTGAACATAATACAAAAAGGTTACTTTCTGAGATTTAATGGATTTTTGTCATTCAGAGCTCTCTAGGTGATGACTTGAATACATTATGGAATTACAGCATTAATTGCAAACAGGAGTATGGAAAGAAATACATAGGAAGAGGAGAAAGTAATTTGCCTGAGTTTTGGGAAATGGTTGTAGGAAGAGTAAATTCAATCATTTAAATCACAAAACCCAACAGTACTTACAAAAGTGGGCTGGCAGGAAAACCTGTGCACCTTTTATAGGATTTCATGCATGTAACAGCTCTTTGGAGCAACCCAGACCACCATGGGGTCTGACAAAGAATCAAACTGCTTTTCTCTTTGTGAGCATTGTAACTGTTTTTCATATTAAACACATTTATAAGCCCAAGGAGATGATGAGTGACTCAGGAACTGTATCACTCCATCCTGTAACTACTAAACTTCATATGTGAGACTAAACAAAAACACTCCCAATCCTACCTCCAAGTCCCTGGAGGTCTTACTATCAATGACATTACTTTGGGAAAAAAATAGCCAAACTAAATATATTTGTATATAATATACATATTTCTCACCTAAGTTACCTTGCATTTTGTTACTAAAGGTATGATGAACTGCCCACTACTCAGAGGCACTAATTCAGAAGCACTGAACAAAATTGTTCTTTCCTCTCTGCCTGGACAGATCATCAAGCCCTTCCCCTCAAAGAGAAAACAGAAATTTGTGGATCTCTGCTCAGTGCACAAACTTTCACCTAAATGAACATGACCAAAGAAAACAAAGCACGTAACAAACCAATATATTTTTAATTAAAAAAAAGCCAAAATTTGATTTGTTAACTTACCATTATATTTTTCTTATGTCGCTTTTCTTTAATATGCTTGTGAGCTCCCTGGATGTTTTCAATGTGAACTAAGCAGAGCTTGCATAGATACTGACAGTTGGTGTATTCTGGGGAGCGCTGAGGAAAAAGGGCCATAGATTAAAAGAAAATGTTTCTGCCCATAGTGCCAGAAAAACTCAATTCTTTGAATAATAAACTGCATTTAACAATTATATGACACTTTTAATGTCAAGGTGCTTTGCAAATATTCAGTAATATTCAAAAAACGCAGAGGAAATGCATTTTGACCTGTAGGACAAGTGGGGAAAGCAAGGACAGGCAGTGAGATGACCTGAGTATTACACTGTTTTCCTAAGGTCCAAGAGAGTATGCTGTGGAGTTTATTCAACCAGGAAACCATTAAGAACTACAAGACTAAAAGGCAGAAAAGTGGAGGGATTGTTTGCAAATACCCCACTTCATCTGTCTCATCCTGCAGTTATATTTTCTAACTCTACTTGGCATTTTCATCCTAAATCTAATACATCTGTACTTAGTGAAACCAAAAGGTATACTGACAACACCAGATGTTTAAACCGTGACATAACAATGAATGAACAGAGAACACCATTTTAAGACACTAAAGTGAACCACAGATCAGTTAAACAAATTTTGACTTACTATATGGAAACTTAAAGCACTGTTAAATTTGGGCAGGTTTTTCCACTTAGCGAGTTTGATCTTTTCCTTTTGGAAAAAAAAAAGAAAGTCTGATACTCTCCAACTGCAGAGTAAATATCAACTTAAAATAGCATGGTCATTATGCTTGTATTACTAATTCTCTTTATTTTCTATGAGACAAATACCTAGTAAGATGAAATGAAACACCCATTTGGAAAACAACTGATAGTTACACTTAGCTAGTTCACTCAGAAGATGCAAGTATTTGATACCTGATGACTGAACTGGATGAAAAATATTTTACTACTCTTCTATAATAAAATGAGTATCAGGAATAGAGGTATTTTAAGAACTTGTGTATTTCTTTACAATATTGATCTGCTGTATTATGTCAATAGATATTGCCAGAAAGGCTGAATCACATAAAAACTTTTATTTTGCCTTTATTGTAAAGATTTTTGAATCCTTTAGTTGTGCTGAAGTCCAATGAAAGGGGCAAGAACTCAAAAGAGCAAGACAAAAAAGTTACACACTACTACTTGTGAAAAGATAGATTCATCCAAATAAGCCTGGCCTCCAGAAATTTGTCCTTGAATATTCAGGAAGCTAATTTATAACAGAATCAGTTGTATTTTGAAGAACTCACAGAGAATGGGAAGGTTCCAGATCACTAGGGAAGAGAAATTTATGAACATCTTTAAAAGGCTAAAGATGAGCCAAGGAATTAGAAACCATACAGATTTAGCATTCAGAAAAATACTGTAATAAATTATTAATAAGTACACAGGGGAAAAGGTGACAACCTGATCTGCTACCAACACACTGCACTAACCCAACCTTAGGGTTGCTTTTTAAAGAAAAAAGTCACAGCGCTTAAAGAAGCAGCAGCAGATGTTCCATTTTGAATTTTACAAAGTTTTTGCCACTTGTCATAGTACCAGTCTCAAAAGGATACCACAAATACTATCTAAATGGAGAACAGTCAGGTGGGAGCAAAACCACTCAGAGAACTGTCCTCAGATACACACACTTAAAAGTATGTGCCAAGTGTTTTTCAGCAGAGGCCCTTGTGGGGTCAGAAATACCCACACCTTTGTTGAAGCCTTGGGAAATGCAACAGAGGGTGTGCTGGCTACAAATGTGAAAGACAAACTTGGAGAGGACACAGAAGATGTAAAATGACAAAAATTCAGTGATCACAACAAATCAGAGAAATGGAATGAACAAGCTGCCACTAAATAATACCATGGCAAGGTATATCAGTCATCCTTAGGTATTGCCAGCTGCAAAAAATCCAGGGCTGGGAACACCTGAGGGAGCATTTCTTAAGGAAAGGCTGTGGGGACCACTGCTGGTCAAACTACAAGCCAGCATGCACCCAGACAGATGAGGTCAGCTTTCCTCTCTCTGTGCAAGACTTCAGCTGAAATGGCATGTCCAGTTTTAGATACCAGTGATGTATTTAAATGGGTGTCTGCAGAAAAGCAACAAGAATGAACCTCTAAAAATGCCCCCAGGACCAATGAACAAAGAGGGCCTAAAGAAGGGAAGACTGCAGGAATGGTAATGATCTTCCAGTGTGCAGAATGGTGTGGAAAAGAAGTAATAAACTTATGGTTATTCTCCTAGGACAACATAGGAGGGATTAAAATACTAGAAGAGACATTGAATTAGACATTAGGAAAAAGTTCTGGGTTGCCCACACTGACTTGGACATTTGTTTCACTGGAGATAATAATAATTAAGAGCAGTTTAGATGAAGATTTGTAAGAGCCATCTCCAATACAGGTGACTGGGACTGGGGAGAGGCTGATATACCAAAGATAGCACTCAGTTCTTTTGCATCCTGCGCTCTGAGTTTCCAGAGAACCAGACTTTCCAGAAAATCTTATGTGCATAATGGAACTGTAAACCTTTAAGTCTGCAGAATTAAGAAAATACTGTTCTACAAAGGTTATATGTGCCACAAGGAAAACCAGAAGTTTCCAATCCATATCATCTGCCACAATAACTGACCAGTCATCTACCAGGGATAAATCTCAGACCATGAAGTGACTCATTATGAAGAAGAATGAAAAAGAGGCAACAGGCCATAGTAGAAATACCACCCAACCAAAACATGGTGATGATAATGAAAGAGGACACACATTTTCTCCTTTATCTGATAAATAACCCAACCTACTTTTTCAAGTCGGGAGATATAATCTCTTTCCAGACGTTCCTCAGCTTGTTTCAATCCCAGTTGCTGTTCAACTGTCAGATTAGATTCATCAATAACAGCAGCATTTTCTAAATAATCTGCTTCCAAACTATGTTCTTTCGGTGATTCAGAGTTCTTTATTTTACCTAGAGAAAGAAACAGTTGCTTTCTTCAGAATAACTCACAGAGAGGAAAGGTGAAAATTAGACAAAAGCCAAACACAAATTAGAGCTACATTCCAAAGGCTGGCCAAAACCACCTGAAATGTTTGAAATCTGTCCAGTATGTTAACCACTATTTTAGAGAGACTTCAGAGACTAGTCTGCTACTAAGAGTGCTATCAAAAAGAGGAAAAGAAACAATAGTTTAAATCTGTGTTTCAGTCATAACTTCACAGTCTCTTATTAGGCAAGATCCTGATGTCCTACTGTAACAGAAAGAAATATTAGGCATGAAATTATTTTACACAGCACATTTGAAGGGAATAAGTCACAGAACTGCCCTAAAGCCATTCACCCATATGACCTTACAGAGTCAGTCATCAGGCATTTCAGGCCCTCAATTTGGAAGCTGCTGGAGTTGCACCTGAACACACCGTGACACCTCACCACCCCCAGCTCTGGAACGCTGCTGCTCCCAAAGCCAGGCCAGCTCCGAAGGCCAGTTCCTCCACATGCCTATGGATTGGTCACAGGCCACTAATCTGTACAAACATCTACAGCAAATTATTCCAGTCATTTTTACATAAGCAAAAGTGAGGGTTATTTGTGCTTTGGGGTTTTCCTTTCCTCCCCTCCCTCCTTTTTCTTTCATTTCAGATGAGATCTGTGCCCCCAGACCAGCGAGGAATTAAAACTCAGTAAGTTTCCAAGTCCTGATTTCTCAGTGACAGATGGTGCCCACAGTATATGATGGTGGTCTACAAAGAGTTGACTGATCACAGGATGCTGCCACTTCAGCTTGTTTTTCCTGTTGAATTTTATTAAGATGGCTAAAAAAATATGCACTTAACTATTTTCCTCCTATTTCCACACAAGCAACTGCTGCACAGGCAATATTCACAAAATTGCCTGTAGTTTTAAGAAATACTTCAAACAGAAGGTCTGCACTGGTATGGCATCTTAAACCAGCATTTTTATTAAAGAAAAAATGCATTCTAAAAAAGTGTGACAAATCCTGGACTATGGAATTAACCTGGTGAGACAAAGCCTGATCAATATATTTAGTTTTGATGTTGAAAAATATGTATAAGAACTGCACACTCATAAGGGTAACTGCTGATGGATGATACATACTCCAGAGCTTCCTAAATCAAAAAGCCATCTGCCAAAACCTATTTTAAACACTTTTAATAATCAGAAGAGCACAACAGTCACAGGAAAAAAATGAGTATTTTCCCCCTACTTGTAATAAAGAACTTTTCTTGCTGATTTTTCCCTTGATCTCTCTGAAAAGCAGTAATAACTGGCATTTCCATAAGTGGCAATGATATTATGAAGGCTTCCCCCTTCATAAGGCACTATATTCACAAAACTGCCTGAAACCTTCACACACTAAGTAGCTTATAAAGATGTTTAGGTCTCAGGCATAAGAAAAAAGGACAGCTATTATCATAATCTCTTGTTCCCCAAGCAAAATGCTTGTATTAACAGTATGTTCTCTCTAAATGAAACCAGCAACTTACACTGTGTGAAGAAAATATGTGAACAGAAACATTTCAAAGCCCTTTTCAGACTGTTCCAAATTGCACCAGAAGAAAATGGAATAAAGCAGCGTTAAATAATACTCACTGAAGTCATCAGGCTTATGTTCCATTTTCCTCTGATCTGCAGCAGTCTTACCAGGATCACCAGTTTGATCAACACCAGCCTTCAAAGCAGGAACTCCCAGTGGGTTTTCCAACACCAGTTTCCCTTTCTGTGGAGCTGTTGAGCTTTCCATCCCGACCCCATTCCCTGAAACATGGGAGCCTGGAGCGTTTTCTCCCACTGGCTGGGCTTTTGTCTGTTTCAGGTTTTCCACTGCTGATGATAGATTAGAAAATTTTTTTCCTTTTCCATGACCTCGATCCTGAACATTTGATCCCATCTCTTTAGTTGCAGGAATACAACTGTTTACTTTGCATGATTTATTTTCTCCTTGTTTTTCAGAACAAACATCATTTTGTTTATTTTTTTTGCTGCTATTCCCACTTGGAGAACTTCTCCCAACATCCTTCACAGATTTCTCATTTCTATTATGTTTATAACTTTGATTAATTGTAGCTTTAACTGGTTTGCCTTCCTCACAGACAAGACGGACAGACTTCCTTGGGTCATGATTTCCATTTTTTGAGCTCTTGGCCTCTTCCATTATAGTGAAGACCTGCTTCTGCTGTCTCTTGAGACCACTTGAAGTACAATTCTTCAGCAATTTGCAGATGATTTTAAATCCTCTGTGCAGGCAAGGATCGTAGCTGATTGTCTACTGAAGAAATAATAACACATTTTTAAATTGAAGGGAAAAAATTAAAGCTCTATGCAGATAAACTCCTCTAAAGGAAGGTGTAACTACGAATTATTATAGGAAGCATATTGCCCCCACAGGCGTAAGTGAATTTTCATAATACATTCTGTATTAAAGTAAAACTCATGAAAATTTTGATCATCCTGATTTGTATTTAAAAAAGGAGGGGATATGAAGAGATGAAAAATGGCAGAACACTGTAAAAAACACTCAGTGATAAACCTGCCAACAGCTTGCTTTTTCCTTCCTATTTCTGGCTTTCTGAACAAAAACAAGAACCAAGATGACTGCAACTACACTGGGGAAAAAAAAAAGGAAAAAAATTAACACATCTAAAAAATCCCACTCAATAAATACACAGCTCAAATTAGCCACTAGAGAAAACTAATTCAGTTCCAGCAAGCAAGCTCCATTTTATTAACTGATTTCAAAATGCATTTAGAGATATAATGCAAAGTATTAATAATAAACCTGACTGATCACCTGCATCCACACTCAGCAAGTTTTTGATACACACAACTCTCACATAAGTCAGCTGCCAACAATTCAATAATATTTTACCAAGCAGAGAAACCCCACAAATAGTAAATATTTTGTTTAGCTGAAGATTAACTTCACTCATCTAAAGCTCAGAGCTTTAGGTAGGATATAATCATCTGAGCTTTCTGTTGGCCACAGCTCAAAGGCTGCATTTCCAACAGGAAGTTAAGCAGGAGTAAGTGGGTCTGTTTGTAAGGAATTACTCTTATTAATATAGAAAATGAAGGGGGGAAATAAGAAACAAGAAATTGGATTTTATTTTCAAATAACCTTGAGATAGCAACTAAAAATTATGAGAATTAAGTATTAGACATAGAAGAAAATAGATTTTGAAAAACTATAGCAAGGTATGGAGTGCAGAGTTTCTCTTTTCCCTGTCCAGCTGCAGATTTGGTAGGTAAAGGAATGATCCATGGAAACATCTGGGCTTTAGAGAAGCCATCAAAACAAGGAACTCATCGTTTAGTGAAGAAAAGGAGTAATAGAAAAGTCTACAAATTACAACTATTAAAAGTATCACAATGTACTTTTGCACTTTAATAATAAGAACCAGAAGGATCAGAGTAAAATATCTGCTTTAAAAAAAACACCACAGAAGCACCTTTCTGAATATTATCAGTATTAAAAAACAGTAATTTTCCAGACTACATAATACACTTACTACCTCTCTCTCACTTTAAAGAGACACAAATCAGAAAATACTTCAGGACACAAAGCACGTACTAAAATAGTTATCCTAAGTCTCTATTGAGATAATTGAAAAGACAAATTATCTTTCAAAAATGAAAGTCAAAGAAATGAACAAAACGCACAAGAACTTCCCTGAAACTGATTTTAGCACCGTGGTGTTTAGTAAAATATAAAACCTGAAAAAGAAAAAAAAAAAATCTGTATTCCTGAATTTGTTCCAAGGGCCACGTATTTTATCTCAGAAACACATTTAGTTAATTTTATAATTATTTCCTATTAAACACTGACTGCATCTGGCTTGCCCTTCTGGATCAAAAATTAGAAGATTAAACAGTATTTGCCTCTGGACTGCAGCCTGTCTTTCCCACAGCAATTCCCGTCGAACAGCAGCAGGACCCTGCCCACCTGGGTGGTGAGGAGAGCCCAGGGCCCCCCAGGTTGGCTAAATGTGAATTACTCCAGTCCCTGAACACTGGTGTAAAGCTCTGCTCTATGGATGGAGACCTGTTCCAGCTCTGTACAGGATAGCACTGTCTTTACCTGTGCTGTGGCTTTGAGTTTTTTTAATGAAACCAAAGAGAGAGTAGGACTTTTCCAACTCTGAACTATTTCTTATGTTTCACTTGCTCGACCTTCCAGAAGAATTAAGAATCATCCAAACCAACACAAAAAAAGCCACACACACATCAATTCGGCTTCATTTCTGCCACCCACATCCCCCTTCACACCCCGAGGCCACTCCAGTGGGCAGCAACCCCCTCTCTCCAACCCGGCTACTCACTCCCACTGCTGGGGCTGCTCCTTCCCTGTGCCTTGTGCAGGGAACCAAACCGGAACCCCAGTCCAGCCCAACATAAAGCTGGCACTGGGGAGGAGGAGGAGCAGCCCGGCTGGTAATAACAAACAACTCACAGGGTGGGGACAACTCCTGTTGGCACCACTTCCACATTAAAGCTGCCATGGAACTCCGGCACTGCAGGAAAAGGGGGCCTCGCTTTGCTCTGCTTCTTGTATGTGTCAAGTTGTTGGAGTCATATTGTGAAAGAAAGTTCAAAAAAATCCACAAAAATGATTCAAATTATTTGATCTCATCCATCAATAAAATACACAGTTACATATTCAAAGAGAATATATAATCTTTAATTAAATGTATGAATGTGATGGGAAAAGGAAACTGTAAGTGAACACTAGAACTAATAAACTGAGTACTGTGATAATATCACATATCAAGAGAGTGTAATCAAATATAAGTAGCTAATGTTAAACAACACAAATATATTATTTACTCCTGACAAATATGAATAAAGAGAGGTCATGACATTTTGAAAGAAAACAATATTTTGTACACAAAAAAAAGTTAATAGTTCCACAATGAAATGCAGAATCCAAAATGCAAGTGCAATAATAATATTGTTGAATTTGGGGATTTTTTTTTCCTTTTCTTTCTTTTTTTCTTTTTCTCTTTAATCCTGAAATGATTTAGCAAACAGAAAATAATTTAACCTGCTGCAACATACACAATAGTACCAAATCACTATGGCCCAAAGAACTGCAAAGTAAACCAAGTAACAAAACTTAAAACGAGAAAAAAATAGACCACTCCTAAACCCAAGAGGGTCTCAAAAAGACTCCTCTGTCAGATATTGGCCATTTACATACGAGAGGGAACTAGGGAGAGGGAAAGGAGCGCCTCTGAAAAAATAACACGCTTGGAAACAAAACACTGGAGTGGAGTGAATCAGTGCTGAGGTGGCATTTTTCTAGAAACCTGGATGGCACGTCTTGTTCACAGGCTCAGGCTCATACCAAATTGCCAGATCTGGAACGAAAGAATTTTCTTCCAGACAGGCTGGCAACAAAAACAGCTCTTCACCTGTGGCTGCAAAGTGGGATGTGATTAACCTGTTGAAAAAATTTGAGCACATTCCATTTATTCACCATCACAGAGCTATGGGGACTTGGTTTCCCTTTCTGCACGCACAGTGCCAGTTACTCCTCTCAAATCTAGCCCAGCTCTTGGCTCTTTTTAGAAAAATAATCTGGCTGAAATACAACAGCTTGAGGTCAGACAAGATACTATCTCACCTCAAGCTCTAGAAAATTATTAAATCTATACATACCTACACAACCAAATTAAAAATGTTTCAAATCAGCTTCGATCGGAATCGGTTTTAGGCTCACAAAACAAAGGAAGAAGAATGTTTCACTTTCATTTCTGCCAGTTTCAATTGTTTCCTCCACCTCTCAGACTAGCATTAGAAAATTCTACATTTGAATTGCAAAATCTGAGAGTAAAGCTTACTTCCAAACAGGGGAAAAAAAGCCAAATAACTTTCAAGACTCTATTTCTACCCATTTGCCCTTCTCCTTCTTCCTCTCAAGTTGTTCCACTGTTTTTAACTCCCTCAAACAGATACATTTTGGGTCAAACTTCAATCTAACAGGGCCTCTTCAAAAATAAAGGCCAAGCCAAACTGTGAGCTCTTGCGTTCTGAGCTGCTCTTTTTAATCATTTCATTAGGAGCAGAACTGACTATACCTGGTTTCCTACCCATTCATTTTGTGCTCCTCAGTCACATTCTGGCTCACAGCCCTTCGGGCAAGCGGAGGAGACATGCTGGGGCTGGGGAAACATATCCATGGATGGGTTTGCCGCTACTCCCCATGAGGAAATGGAACTTCCTCCTGCTCCCCCCTCAGCAGACACCTCTCCTCACCCAAGACATGATTGTTTCAGAAAACACAAGAAACTCGAGGATCTTTTGACATTACTTCAAATACGCTCTAAAATGTGGTCCCAACCAGCTGAAACATCCAAGAGTATAGAAGAGCAACTACAGGGAAAGAGAACAGGCTTGCAAGTTTTGTTTCCCCAGGGAGTACTCGATTAAATATAAACAGTGAAAGTACTACAAACATAAGTGTTATCACCCTCCTTTTATAAAGCATTCCCTCCTTTGAGATAGGGAGACTTGTATTTTATCCAAGACCTGCTTTTATCTGCCCCATTATGATTGTCCTTAAGCTCAAATCTCCCAGCCAGCCTTCCACCAGTAAGTGGGGTGATTAACCTCGGCGCTCCCCTCGCCTCCTTACCAATAAAACCCAGCTGAACTTCCTCAGCAAAAGCAAAAGGAAATTCTAAAAACAAAGGTTACAGCCAGTCAGGAACAGCAGGAAAGGTTGTCTTCTGCACTGTGCTCACACTGCAGCACAGATGATGTCTGCAGACATCCCTAACATGATGGGGAAGAGGGTCTTTCCAGGACTGTTTACAGCCTTAGGCCCATTTTTCTGTCTGAGAACTTCTACAAATCATTCAAGCCTCCCCCATGTTCTGTGTCAATAGTTTTAAAAGTTAACACACATTCATGTTTGTTTTAAGATGAACAAGACATTACTTAGCACAAACTATTACCAATGCTTGATATTTTTCCAAAGCACTTAAAACTAAAACTATCAGAGATTACTGTCCACTAAAGCGCCTCAGGCTCCAGCAGCACTAAACCCATCGGTATTCTTAGTAACAAACACAAGTGCTACACAGTGTTTCAGATCTCCCTGTTACTACTGGCTACAGAATTTATCTTATAAGTACAGTACTACCAAAATCTACCTAGAAGGAAGTCAGTGCAGTGCACACAAAATTTAACACACAAACCAGGGATGCAACAAGACTGTGGCCTCAGTGAAGATACAGAACTCGGCAGGAAACTCTTGATGTTGTATTTACAGTGAGAAAGACTGAAAAGTTCTAAGGAGTGATCATTAGATTAACCGCATATATATAAGTAAAAATATATAAAACCGTAACAGGGTGATACCAGAATTACAAAATACTACTGAGTACCTGAAGTTACAGGAAAGGTTTTGCTTATACAAAACTTCTTAACGTATGTAGGTGCAAACATCTTACATTATGAAATGAGCACACTGTGCTGGATATGAGATCCATAAGGGATGTGCTTGTTACAGATTATTCTCTCTGCATTGACACTGTTTTTCCTACAACACTGAATGACTCACAGAGAAGGTGAGAGAGAGGCACGTCACCATCACCCAACGCCAAGAACACACTTCGGACCCTACTGCTGCTGCTGACTCCCATTCCAAACTGGGGAAAGCCATCCTCTGTCACACCAGCTGTGTAACTAAGCTACTACAGCTTCCCCTACCTCTCCATTTCATACAGGCTTCTAATGCTTTAGTCCATTTTGGTTCTGATACCAGGTTTTACTGTATCAGTCCTTTATAAACACTTCACAATTGACACATCAAGCACTGGAGCCAGAGGAGGGGCAGCACCTGTCTCAAATCCCATCGTGCACTGTGACCAGACCAGAAACTGCTCCAAGGTTGCTCTAACTTTAAAAACAAACACACACAATATTTGTGTCAATGCCCCTGAGAAGGCTGGAAAAACACAGGACAGCACTCACAGGTTTAAAGCCTTTCAGAGGCCTGAACTGATCATGAAACTGGCTTAAAGGGCAGCCACACACTGAAACTCATTTTACCCACCTTGTTCTTAACCTCCACTTACGTGGTGCTTATGCTAAATAAAAATACAGCAGTAAGTATTCGTGGCACAGAAGTTTATCTGGATCTTGTATTTAAGCAATAATGATCCCTTCACCCCAACTGGAATCCTTGAGGAAGTGATGGCCTTTGAACTACTTCATACCACTTGCAAACTTCTTGCTGAAAACAGTATTACATACCAGCAGAAATAAAAAAAAAATAACATCTAAGAACATCTGATAAATTGTTTTTTTCCAAAAATGTGCTGAAACCTTAGAATCAAAACTATGAACCAAGGATACAATAGGAGTACATGTGCATGTATGCATGTATTTCTGATGAAAGGGGAAAAAAGGTAACAATTAGACTCATGTACATTGTTACTAAATGTAGGTAATTAGTTTTTATTACTTTTAAGTTAAACAATTTATCAAGCAAGATAGAAAATCTTCTTAATGTGCCAAAAGCACCAGAAATGTTGATTTCCTCTGGATTGCTTCCATTGTGCGAATTAATCCACTAAAAAACTGCGGGATCCTTCTTTCTGAGAGTTCTTACTAAAAGTCAGTACCAGTACTACATTATTTCATTAAGCAAGTAAAAAAAATCTGGTTAATTTAGTAGAAATGCTTTGTAAAATTTCAAAAGCCAACATTATGAGTAGAAAACAGGATATACTCTCAGTCAGGCAAAATTCTGAACTGCCTCACTGCATCAGTATGAACACACAATCCCAAACCATTATCCTGACAAGCAGATCCACAAGACATTTCACAGGAGCTCCCCAGGGATATCATGCTTTCAAGTAGGACACAGGGAAATCCTGCTCCCCCTTTCTTTCTCCCCACAGCAGCAATTCCCTTCAGAGGAAGAAGCAGGTAAATGCCCTGCACTGTGCAGGTGTCCCACAGCATCCAGCAGTTTCTTTGTCACTGCAAGCTGAGCGATAAGAGGAAAGTCCCAGCTGTCCTCTGTGCAAGAACAGAACACTGAAGGAACTTTCTGATCCCTCTGTGTTTATCTTCTGGGAACGTATCCCAATACGCATGATCAGGGAAAGGGCAATTTCATCCCAAAATTAATTTTATGAAGGTATTTTTCACTAAAGTTAAGTAGAAAAATGATTAAAAAAAGCTCAGTGCAAAATTGGTGTTTGCAAAAGAGACCTCTTCCTCCTAATATAGCACCTTCTGCCAGATACTGTAATTAAGTCATACTTCCATGGCTAGCTTACTGTTCTTGCCACGGAAATAATTATGTCATAACTACCTGGAGTCAGACTATCCAAAGAGCACCTACTGAAACTGGGAGCACAACCCAAACAAAACCATAACCAACATGCATCCTCTATTTTCAAGCAAATGCAGTGACCCTTGGATCCAGGACACAGCGCTCAGGAAGCCAAGTGACACAGAGGTGGCAGGGATATAAAAAAAATTACTAGATCCATACTTAGAGACAACTATCTTTTTAATGTACTAATCCCTACCTTAGCCTAAATCCGATTATATTGTTCCCCTGCATGCTACGAGCTCATCCTCCTTTGAAACACCCAGAAACAACCTCAAAAGCGAGGAGGCCCCAGGTAACATGTCACATTCAGCCAGCTGGCAAATTGCAACCCCCTGCAAAAGCGGCAAAGTCGCCCAGCTGTATTTGTACACAAAATAAGCCAACAAAAGAGCACAAGCACGTCGGCGAAGGGCTGGCTGTGTGTCACACCGCCGTTCGCGGAGAGCGGACCCAGCCGGGGCGGAGGGGCACGGGGCATTTCCCCGTGGGCCCCGCCGGCTGCGGGGGACTCTCCCCCCGCGGGATTTCATCGCAAAGGGCGTGCGAACAACAACCCGCACGTATCACCCCCAGCCCCGCGCTGACCTCGGGGCCGCCCCCTCACCGCGACCCCCGGCCCGACGGGGCCCGACCCGCCCCGGCCCGGCCGTGCGAGGCGGGGCAGGGCAGAGCAGGGCA
>WBMV01005726.1:60600-140400 GCA_013396655.1 Campylorhamphus procurvoides | reverse complement strand
CTAGAGCTGGCCCCACAGACTCTGCCGCAGAGCCGGCCCCACAGACATTGTGCCATAGACACCGTGCCACAGAGCCGGCCCCACAGACACCGTGCCACAGAGCCGGCCCCACAGACACTTAGTGCCCCCATAACAGCCAGCCTGGTTGCCCCCACACGCCCATTTCCCAGGCCAGGCCTCCCCCTACACACAGAATCATCAAGGTTGGAAGAGACCTTAAGGATCATCCAGTTCAGCTGTGCACCCAGCACTGCCACTTTGATCCTTGAACACATCGCCCAGCACCACATCTAGCCGCCTCCCAGACACCTCCAGGGATGGAGGCTCCATCACCTCCCTGGGCAACTGTTCCACTGCCTGACCGCCCTAACAGTGACTTTTTTCTTTTCCCATCTCTAATCTGAACCTCAAAGCCACGTCCCCCCATCCTGTCGCAGCAGGCAGGGCAACAGGGACTGGACCCCAGCTCGCCACAGCGTCCTGGCAGGGTGCAGAGCTGGGTTAGGGATCCGTGCAGCCCCATCCAGGCCTTGTTCCCCCTTTCCCAGGGCTTCCCTGCTCCTCCTCTCCTGCAGTGCCCTGGGGACACTGGAAATGTCTCCAGGCTCCCTGACCTTGGCCCGGCAGCAGCCAGGCTTGGCCAGGGTGTCTGATCCACTGGCAGATCCGCAGGTCTCCGGGCACAGCAGGCTGCCTGCCTGCCCTTGGCAGTGCTGGATGCTGACCCAAAGCCTCTGGCAAGGGCTTGTCTGAGCCAAGTCCCTCTGGGATCCACTACTACCCCTTTTTTGGCAGTGAAATGTCATGTTTTGGCACTTCACAGCCCAGGCTAAGGAGGCCTTTCCAGAAAAACAAGACGCACAGAAGATTTGTGTTGAGCTACTAAAGGGGTTCAAAGCAAAGCATTAAAAAGAACAAAAACAGTAGCGCTGGAAACACTGCCTCAGGGAGTCTGTGCAGGTAAACAAAAGTTGCAAAATCTGTAATACTGGGTTCTATAAATACTGACGAGACACACTTCTAAATGCATTGTGAAGTCAGCACAGTCCTTAGGGGTAACCTGCTACTTTTTTGGTTCACTTGAAGTTCACACTTTACAAAATTAGGATTGGATAGCTCAGGGTATGTACTGTAGAGGTCTCACCTTTAGGAACATGGGCCAGTCCAGGGCAGCAGTGACAGAAACAGTCACGGGGCCACCTCAGGTTAACTGGGTGGTGGCTTCAGCCAGTCCTGTTTGACAAAGATTTTTTTATTAGGTTTCTTAGGCCAAAGAGTAAATTGCTGCTGGATACAGTCCCCCTAGATCAACATTTAGACATGCTAGTGAGCAAACACACGCCAGTTTGCAAACCTGACTGGCATGTTTCCTTCAAATAGTTGGATAAACTTTAATATGAAATGTTAGTGCAGTTTGGCTCTGAAAACTTGAACCATTATAAAGCCAACAGTCTTTGACATAGTGTCTCTCTCTCTCCGTGTTCAGGAGCAATGCTTCCTTCTTTGCTGATGTTAAAGAATGTTTTATTGCAGGGAGCAATATCGAAAAAAGCAGTAGAAGAGGAAGCTGAGTTCTACTGCCAGCTGGCCATTATTTAAAGAATTCCCAGAACTGCCAGTGATCAAAACCTTTCAGACTCTGGGCTCAGTTTGTAGAATAAAATATAATCCTGAAAGTCACTAAATTTTATCAAGAAATCAGATACAATAATCATAAAGCTGTAGGATGCAGATTTTATCAAGTCCCTTTCCAGAGCAAAACTTGCTTATCTCCTGTTGCAGTATGACACCTCATTTTCAGTCCTATACCCAAACCACTATAACATTATGCCTCCAAAAATGTACAAGTGTATTGTAGATTTCTGTTTCATTTTCTGGCCAAAAAATGCTTATGTTGATCACTGTTGGAATTATCTTTTTGATTATTTTTAGGATTTACTAGGTATTTAACATCTACTTAAATGTATATACTGTATTGAAGCCCTGTTCTCTGTCTTTAACTGTGTTGGAAGAAACATTAAAGCTTCTTAGATAGTTGACTTATCAAATGAGGAAATCATACCTGGCTGTCATCTGAAGGAAAGGTCCTTGGTCAATACTATGGTATACAGAGAGACAAAACTTATCTGTGAAGAACTTCAGGTTCTTAGCATAGTCTATCTTCTCTGTAGCCAGCATAGTAGAAGATTTTCCATCTATATATTTCTGTAGCATATTATGCTACCTCTTGATGTTGGATGTCTACTTAAGCTGAAATACATAGAAAAGATGTGAAAATCTGAAATGCTTAAAAACTATAATTAAATTTTTTAACTAGCTATACATCTTCTTCACTTACAGTAATGCCAGTCATGCTTGAATTACTTAAGCAAATTTAATCAAAATGTCAAAGATCTACCAAAACTCAGTTTAAAAAAATAAATCAAAAAGGGAGATGACAAAATGTAATTTGCTGTTCAAAAGATAAATTTCCAATAGGCCTTGGAGGTTCTACTTAATTGTTTTCTGTAAATCACTGCATTTTGCTTTCCTTTGCCAAGAACTATTAGACTCCTAGCCATGGGTGACCAGTTTCTTGGGCCAAGAAGAAATCAAGGACCATTTAATGCTTCCTATGTACAAATCCTTTTCTTCCAGCAGGCATAGTAGCAAATTGTACGAATGGCAGTTTTTTGTTGCAGACAACCCAAGAATGACATCAGTGCAATGAAGCAGAGGTTTGGCTCTGTATGAAAGCTTTGGCACCAAATTCAGATCCTGATGCTTAATGCCTCTTTCTTGCTTAAAAACTCTTTGGTAATGTGGTTTCTCCCATATCACACTCTTAAGACCAGTGGTCTGGCCGCTCACTTCTCACTAGCCAGTTGAGTACAGAGATGTATTTCCTTCAGGCCTGGCTCATGTGAGGCTCTTTCATGTGATGCTGTGCACGGAGTGTTTGCAGATCTGGTTTTGCTGATTGTAAGCTGGGACTCTTGTTCAGAGCACTCACATCAGTAACCACTAGCAACCAAGCCACTGGTATCCTTTGACATTACACCGTAGCTATTAGATGCTGTACTTAGCACACTAAAAAAAAAGGCACTTGCAAATCCGTCAAAAATCACAACTCTATCCCTTATTTTCCCAGGACACAGTTAAAGCAGGATCTTTACATCTGACTGGTATCTCACAGACTGTCCTTGAGCCAACCAGCACTTTTAACACCATGTGCAGTACTCAGTGCACCACCTCCACAATTAAATGCTCCATGTCATAGCGTGTGGCCCTTCCACAAACCCAGCCCGCAGAGGTTTGGTGCGGACAGGGCTTGGAGAGTGCTGCAAAAGGCCGGTTTGCAGCAGCGGGTCCTTTCCGGCGGCGCTGTGCGGGGCCGGGCAGTGGTGCGGCGGCCGTGCAGCATGCTGGATCCGGAGGGCAGTGTGGAGCACCAGCCTTCCCCTTCCTTCCCCAGAGTGCTGCTCATCCCTCTAGCCATGCTCCTCGCAATTGCAGCGCTCCTGCTCTTAGCCTTTTCCGCCACGCGGCAGAAAGAGCCTGATTTTTACACTTTCAAAGTTGTAAATATCAGGGGCAAGTTAGTCTCCCTGGAGAAGTACAGGGGCTCGGTAAGTCCCGCGGCGCTGGGCATGGCCCGGGCTAACTAACAGCCAGTCCTTGCATGTCTTTGGAGCGAGTCTTTGGGGGGACAGAGTGCACGGAAACCCGGGGCACAGTCGCGTGTAGATCTGGGTCTGTCCCTCTTTAACTCCCCGCTCCCTGGCTGATGGGGAGCGCTGCCTGCATGCTGCCCGGGTGCCGCTCCCTACATCCCCGCACTCCTACTTAGCGGGGATGCCTAGTTAATCCAGGCTCCTTTTCAATAAAAGTTTGCCGTCTAACCCCTGTGTGTGTCCGCGTCTTCTCCCGGCGCCGGCGGTGCTGCCTGTAGACGTGGCAGGCAGGGAGTGCTACCCTGCAGCAGGATGGAGTGCACTGCATCGTGGCTGTTCACTTGGGAGCTCAGGAAGTTTGTGTCTTTGTGGAACTTACTTTTGGAGCTTGTTTCAGCCTTTTAACTGCACGACTTCTTCTATGTTATTTTTACTTAAATCCCAGTCCTTTTTAATGTTCTATATTTATAAAAAAAAAAGGATTTAATCAGTGGCTAACGGAGTAAACAGATTTCACCGTAGTTAGTAAAAATGTGAGACATTCTGAAGTAATTACTGTGATATCAGAGCATAGTGAAACTGTAACATGCTATTCCTCTTTCGCTTTTTAGTGAATGAAGAAGGGCACGTAGACACAATGTATACTTTTATGATGTCTTTTACATTTTATTTACATATTACAATAAGCGGTTTTAGACAGAGCTTTCCATGCCATTTGAAAACAGTTTCCTTGACTATAATCTGGTTTTAGTTTAGTTTCCAACTAGGAAGGTTGGTCAGTAGCTATGGTGATAAGGGAATTCAGCACACTGAGGGCTTAACACTATAAGGTCTTATAGCCCCATTCACAAGTTACAGAAGCTAAAATCAACATAAATCCCATAAGTGCACCCCTTAGCACTCAAGTGACACATTTGTGACACAGCCAGGCAGTCCAATAGCTTACCTGCTGCCCAAAAAAGCAGCACCTCTTCTCACTTTCACCCTCAGTCTTCAGCAGAAAGGGATACTGGTGGATTTGGAACAAATTAGAGGTCTGAATCTTACCTGGTTAAAATCCTTGTCCCCCTCCATTCACAACTGAGATACAGCAGAACTGGTCCCATCCCCACTCAAATATCTCTATGGGGAGAAAACCATGGAAGCTGTTTAATATTGAGCAATATTCCTGCTTTTGAATGAGTTCTTTCCAAAAGCTCTGTCAATAAATCCTGCTACTGGGGCATGTTTTGTCTGCAGGTCATTGCAAATCTGAATAAGCAAATGCCACCTGTAGCTTCCCTACCTCAGGGCCAGAACCCACATGGAAAAAAGTTAAGGGGGAACTCAGAATTCCTTACAGCCACCCTGTAGAGAGCTGTGGGTGCTCATCCCCTCCAGAACAAGCTGCAAAGTGAGATCCAGAATCTCCTGAACAGGCAGGTTGGGGGTGTGTGCCTGTATCCCAGTGCTATGATTCCAGGCCATCCTCGAGGCAGGACTGGTTTCATAAGGGAGAGCTCTAGAGCTGTACCTTGGAAAAGGGAACACCACTGATGAATCTCTGTTAGGCCACACAAAATAGTTCATTCAAAAAAGTGGCAGCCAGCTTCTGTATGGAATAAAAAGATTTGCATTCAGAGGTCCCATTGTACAGGCCAGCATCTCTTTGATAATGCATGTGTGCCATATTAAAGAGAATTACAGCAATAAAACACATCCCTTTCTGTCATTATGCTGTCAGGACTCAGTATCAAGATAGAAAAAGGCTAATTAAAACTCCCATTTATTTCTTAAAATAAACTTGCTTAAATCTGCATTTAGATAAGTAATGTTAAGGTGTAGGTTTATCATAATATTTTAAAGCTATTAAAAGCAAATAATATTAAAGTACTACATGTGTGCTGGTGATGTTCTAAAGAAAGTGAGTCACTAGGCAGCTCCTGGAACAATAGTCTGCTAATTGCCAGACCAGCTTTTAACAGCCTTAAGCTTTCTGGCGGATGCAGAGAAGACTTTTTCTTCAATTCAGTCACTCAACTAATTTATTTAAATAGCTACTTAATTGGTAGTCAAGGAACTAACCGGGAATTGAAAAAATCCAAAAGCTTCCAGACTATTAAAAAAAAAATAAAGTGTGCTAATTCTAAAAACACAAGAGCCATGCTAAGAATAAACAATCAGTGCAATTCATGACTTGCACAATCTTTTTTCAGTAACTCATTATTAATAGATTTTTTTGTGTATTCAGATCATTGAAAAAATTTCTTCATAGTAAGAAGAAAAGACTGACATTAATTCAATCTCTATTCAAGTGCATCTTAAGAAAAGAGTACCTTCTGTTATATAGTAAAGAAGAAATGCAATTCTGCAATAACAAACATTAAAAATATTAGGAAACAGTTTGTTGTTTTTTTTCTGAAATAAACGTGCACAGACATAAACTCCACTTTAATAAAAATACTGAAAATATGTAAGGGAGTATTTTCTTCTCATGTTGCCAGAATGCAGAAAATTTGGCAAACACACTGCAAAATTGGGTATTGTATGACATCTACCTGGAGGCAAAGACAGGGACAACTGTTCCAGCTGAGAAAAGAGTATCACAGGTGGAACAGACCCCCCAGAGCTGTCTGGTTTACTGTGTTGTGGAAGAAGGCCATCCTTCCATGGTTCTGCCAGACTTCCACACTGATGTTGGCCTATCTGCATTAACAATGAAAGGCAGTGATATGTGGCTGGACAAGAATCAAGAGGCTCCAAACAAGATTAGTTTTCTGTCTAATCTATCTACCTATCTAATTCAAACATCTTTTATGTTATGATCTGTATTAGATGTGCTGTAAGATATATTCTTGCCAGAAATAGCACCTATTTGGGAGCCAGAACTCCCAAGCATCAACTGTTCCCTGCTGTGTTTGTACCTGTCTTGGATACAATAGTCCCAACCTACCACAGAAAGATCCACAAAGGGTTACTTGAAGCTGAGACCAGATTGATAAATGTGTTCAGGGACCATTACACGCTGGTGTAAACATTAAGTAAACCAAGAAGTCATTTTGAAGTGTTAAATAAAGGAGTTCACTACTAGAACTCAAGGGTTTTCTAAGCAAAGGGAAGGATAGGATAGTGTTAAGAGGTCAGACAGCAGCTAATAGAGAATTCAGCTTAAATGATGGAATTTTTGAGGTCCACGATGAACTCTTTGCACTGCACACTAGGTGGTGTGCTTGACCTGCACTCTCAAGAGCCTAAAGCCAGGCATACTGAACTTTATTGAAATCATTAATAGTTGTAAGAAGTCAAAGTACAGCCTCTACATGAGAACCCTTATTTATTAGAAATAAAATATAGACCCAAAAAAATCACCACATTTAATCACTTCTCGTACCAGACACTTGAAAGATAATTTGGTAAAGATTTTAAAAGAAACATTTTAAACATTCCTTTATGAAATACTAATAAATTCTGAAAGTTTTGATTATATGTGTTAGTTATACTTTTAGGAGGTTTGCACTATTAAATTACAGAGTTCAGTAGTGGAGAATTCAGTTACAAGGAATGCACTTTTTCTAAGGATAATGTGTTTGCTGTACTAAGAAATGCTGCATGTAGTTCCCTTCTATTTTGTGGGAGTATGTTTGGAAGTTTGCATCATTTGCACTGTGAGCTCTCAAGCTTTTCACCACCACCCCAAGTAATCACTGGTTTTAAACAGCTGTAAATTGAAATGGTTTACTTCTGAGTGAATTCTTTCAAGCCCTCTTTTTACTTTAAAACAAGTGAAAGTTATAAAATCTTGATTGTTTTAATTTTCATACCTGTTTTGATACGAACACAGTGCCTACACAACCTTATTCCCCCAAACCTCCAACAATAAATTCTTACATTTCCATTCTATTTGGCATAAAGTACCAATAGATGTGAATACAATACAGGATATGAATAATTTTGCATCATGAAAGTGCCAAGCCTTAAACTGTATTTTAAAAAGCTTCTAAAATTTTATATGAAAGAACTATATATGACTTCAACTTTTAGTGGTACAATTTATCTTTACTTCAACCTACACTATAGTTATCACTATGCTTGCTAAATCATATTATTTGAAAAGAACAGAACTGCCAACAGATATTTTTTATGGCTAATATTTAAGTTCCATTTGAAATGCTGACACTCTGCACAGAAATGCATCATAAAGTTATTACCTCTTCTCTCAAAAAAAATCCACTTATATGCCATGGTTTTTGGAAACTGAATTTAAAATTTCAGGCAGAGCTTTTAAATGTCTGAATGAAGGTGATGCTTTGGAAGTTGGCAGGATAGCTGCAGGTCATATTTCATATGCAAGTGTCCAGGGAGTGCTTAGATTGTATTCTATTTACACAATACACCACGAAGATTACACCAACCTGTGCTTTGTGAGATTACCTGTCCTTCAGGGAAAACAGTGCCACTTTGAGTTCAGGAGTTGAACGTTGTGGGTTCCTTCCAACTCAGGATATTCTATGATTCTCTGATAGCAATATACCTATACAAGGTAGAATATACAGAAATTAAGTGTTAATGTTTAATGTAAGAAATTATAAACATCAACATCCCCTTAGCTTTTTCTTTACCTGTTACTGTCCAGAGGGCAGAATGAAGAAATACAGATTCTCTGTAAACTGAAAATTAAGATTGCTTAGAAGTTTACTGATTATTTTCATGGTTGCCAAATAGGAATACATAAATATTAAATCTTCCTATTGTGAACAGAACTCGAGGCAATTTCAAATATGTATTCAGTCACAGTCCTCTAGACATTCTTACTTTTTTTAAATAACCTGCATCCCAGCCTGCCTCTTGGAAAACTGACATGTGCAGCACATCTTGAAATCTCTCTTGTTCTTCAGGTGTCACTCGTCGTCAATGTTGCAAGTGAGTGTGGGTACACAGACAGCCACTACAAGGCCTTACAGCAGCTACAGAGAGACCTGGGCCCCTACCATTTCAATGTGCTGGCATTCCCATGCAACCAGTTTGGGCAGCAAGAACCAGACTCCAACAGAGAAATCGAGAGTTTTGCACGAAGGACTTACGGTGCCTCGTTTCCCATGTTCAGCAAAATCACGGTCAGCGGAGCCGGTGCAATTCCTGCCTACAAATACTTAATTGGTGAGTAATCTGGAACACTGGAGGGTTGTTTCTCCAGCATTGAATTCCTCTGATAGAAAATACCAGCCAACAGAAAAGAAGATACCTGTGACTGTGTCCACAGAATTGTCAGGCTCAAAAAGGTCAGAAGTCATGTAGCCCTTCTTGCACAAGGCAGGATTTCTCTCTCTCTCTCTCACTTCTGACAGCTTTGTCTTATCCTCTAAAAAGATCTCCAGAACTGAAGACACTGCAGTAACAGTTGCCCTGTAAAAGCTCATCTAATAAACTCCTAAGTGGAATATAGATCTTGAGATACTCCCCTGTATGCATCCAACACCTGACCTTCCTTTTCCACTTTGCTGCCTCATAAGTGCTCCTCCTGTGACACGAGTGCTGCAGGTTGGATTTATAAGATTCATCTCAAAAGCTGTGGCACAAGTGGAAGCAAAGCACCTCATCGTTTACTTCAACAATCAGAAAGTGAAATTGGGCACTAAAGGATGTCCTTGAATACTCCTTCCTCATTCCTCCCCAAGCACTGGAATAGCGCTGCTGTCCAGTTTCTCCAGTTCATCTGCCTGAGAGATATCACTGAAACCTGAAGAGGTTTTGCAGATCTTTAGCAGCCAGCTGACAGAATACACTGTAAAGCAGGGTATTCTCTACCAAGGCACTACTTTTCTTGCACTGAAAAAAATGTTGTAAATACCATTTAAATGCTAAATTAAAACGTCAGTCTTAACCCAATGTGAAATGTCCTCCAGCAATGAAATACAATAAAGCCCAGTGTGACACAGAATCACCTGAGCTCCATCCTACAAGGACCATGTGGCTGCTGCTTCTCTCCAGCACTGCAGTGTTCACCCACACACCTCTGAATTTAGACGAGTGTTGATAGTATTTTTGACTACCCCAAGCACACCTCCTCCCAGGTGTCTGTGATGGATCTTCCTGCTAGACAAACTTCCCTTTAAATCTCTTCACATCCTTCCACTTCTGCTTTGCCCAGCAGGGTTGTTCCTGCAGACATCTCACATGTGACTTGCCAAACTTGTGTTTCCCTGCTGTCCCACGGGAAGCAGGAGGCTGCTGGAGGCAGCATTTAAGCAGCACAATGCTGAGATAGTCAGCAGTGTAAGTTTGGCTGTGTCTCGATGATACTTTGAAATATCTTCTGGTTCCCAAGGAGGTTTTGCCCAATGTATAATCAGTGGAAAAAAGATGCTAATTTGTCTGTAGCATCTGTACTTGTGCTTTTAGCAGGATGAGGTTCTTGTCTAATTGAAAATACTGAAAATTTTGTGAATCACATTGCAGAATAATAAAGGATAAGGATGCAACTGGTGTGAAATGAGTATGTGGCCAGGGAGGGAAAAACTATAGTTGAGTATTTAGGAGAAAACCTGGAATAATGACTTTGTTACTTCTTCATGTCGCATTTGGTGAAACAATCACCTTCTGAAGCACATTCTGGGTGCATTTGGATGGAAAATTCTGGGTAAGCAAGTAATCAGTGCTGGCACAGCTGTGCTGTTATGCCAATATTCCTATCAGAGTTCAACAGTTCCAGGTTTATCTATATCACACACATACTCACGTGCCCTCACACACTTTAACACCCATTACAGTGCTTTCTCCGGTCTGTCTGAAGCTTCCCTGTTCCCACGAGTGTCCATGGGGCTCCTGTCTAGTTAAAGCTCCCTGTCTGTCAGAAAATTAATCTTACTCAGTCTGAACTCACTATTAATTTTACATTCCTTCTTCCTCTGAGAGGGTAATCATCAAATTGGCATGTACAAATGTTAGAGATTGGCTAACGTGTTTTTCTAATATTTAACTTTTTTTTTTTTGGCCTTTAGAGTCTACAGGAGAAGAGCCAACCTGGAACTTTTGGAAGTACTTAGTGGGCCCCAATGGGAAGGTAGTAAAGGCCTGGGACTCCACTGTCTCTGTGGAAGAAATAAGACCTCATGTTACAGAACTTGTAAGGAAAATCATCCTGAAAAAGAAAGATGAATTATGACTTTCAAAAATCCCAGCATGCCAATTACATCTCTGTTGAGAATTAGGGCTGGACCTTGTCTTTTCACATTCCAAAAAAGAAGATACAGGGAAGGGAAATAAGGACCAGTTGAATCTATATTCACCATTCTAAGAATGCAGAAAATAGCAAGCTAGTGTGGTCAAAGTAATTTAAATTTTTTCTCCAACTGAATTCAGTTTGACCTTTCTGGGAATGAAGAAATCTTCAGCAATTGTTTCTTACCCAATTCAAATTATTAATTCTAGGCAACACTATAGGAAGTCAGTTCATGTATTTGTAGGAAGAAGGCTCAGAATAATGAGAATTTCCTAACTGGGATCTCACTGATACCTACAATTTTGTTGTAATATTTTGATAGCAAACTGAATAAAATAAAGAGTAAAAAGTGCATGATTGACTCTTCTTCTGTGACAAGAAGAGGGACAAAACAGATACCTTCAGAGCAGGCAGACCTACATGAATATATCTTCCCAATTACCATGGCCAAACATTTAATTTCATCTGTCTAGAAAGCCAGTTAAGTAGGGCATGGGAAAAATACATGTATAAAACTTCAACAAAAGAAATATGAAGACAAAGTCTCTGTAAAAATTCTCCACCATGTATGAGAAGAATTGCTGCATTTTTTTCATCAAGATCATCAGATCATATTTAAATAGTCAATTGAACATCTGTAGGACCAGAGCCTATATGAAATGGCTGTTTCTTTCTTCTAATAGCATTTTACCTTAGAATTACTCTCACTCAAAAAACTCTTATAAAACTGATGTTAAAATTATTTTTCAGTTTATGACACCATCCAATTTTGCTGCATTTACAGACAAACATTAGACAGTCAACATTTTTCCCCATGGAAGTCATTTTTGCAAATATTAACTTCTTGCATAGTGTTACATAGTTTAATACCACATTAATGTTACAAATGCTTAATGGCACGTTTTCCAAATGTAGCACTCAGGCATCTACTCAGACTTCAGCCTGCAGAACTCCTTAGCTCATGCTAAAATAACACCACCAACAATTGCAGCCCCATTGTTCCTTGACAGAAACCCTTTGAAAATCTTGTCAGAAGAACTCTTTTTAGCTCAACAAAAACACAATGTTCTTAACCCCAGGACGCCTGAAGAGGAATCTATCCAATTGCAGTATTATTGACAAGTGAAGGCTTTTTCGTGCTTTGTCATGGGTTTTTCAGGTAGCACAAACAATGTTGGTCCATATAGTTGTCAGGGCCCAAGTGTACAAATAAGCCTTAATTGACCTGACCACAGTAAGGATTTTTTCCAACTCCTCACTGCCATTAAAGCTCTTCAGTGTCCAAACAGGCTTTGGGGAAATCAAAGGCAAGCGTTGCGGCCTGCACTGGTTTGCAGAAAAAGAGGGGAAAGAAGAGTTGTTCTGTGGAACTGTCTAAGGAAGTAAGAGGTCGAGGTACTTTAGGATTTCCAGGAAGACCATGAGGGGCAGAGATTGTGCTGCACAAAACAATCTCAAATTGCCTGAAAGAAGCTGAGAGAAAGGTTTCTTAGTTTTGAGTAAAAAAAAAAAGAAAAAAAAAGTGGGGGGCACGTGGAAGAGAGAATAAAAGGATGAGGTATCAGAAGAGCAAAAGAAAAAAGAAATAAAGTAAGAAGGGAGAAATGAGAAGGAAATGGAAGACAGTTTGCAGCCAAAGAATCTTTGGGACAAATGGGGCATAGAAATGTTCCAGTCTGAATACTGATACCAATGAGTATGTTCCAAGCTATATCAGCTACTTCTCACTTGATCTGTAACTTAAGAGTGCAGGAAATTGGTGCTTGTGGCAGTGAATGTCTGTATTTTCCTCCCCTGATGGTGAGAAAAGTGAACTCTGTGGCTGATGCAGTCATTTAGTCTATTCTTACAGGGATCACTCTAAGACAATGGTTGCTAAGGATGTCACATAAAAAGCAAAATCAGGCCCAGCTGATACTGTGCTGGGCAGAGAATCCAAGTGCTAGAAAAGGAGCTCTATTATCCATTGACTGTTTCTCTCTGTCCCTCCATACTGATGCAATGCTCCAGCCTGCTGTTACCAAGTGCTGCAGGGCTCGAAGTTTTCTCTTTAGAAAGTATGGCTCTATTTTATAACTGAAGCCTGGATGAGCCCAAATCAGGCTTTTAGAAACGTTTTAAGCCCTTTCTATTTCAATTTTGAGTGTTCAACTTCAAAGAGAACTCCAGATTTACATAGAAACGATCTCCCAGTCTCTATAAGACAAATTCTCCAAGTCTAAAGAAATATAATGGCAAGGATCAGTTGGGAAGGTTTTGTACCATGTGGACAAATATTGTTTGTGCTGCTTTTAAAGACATTACAAAGCACAAAAAAAGCTTTCACTTGTCAATAATACTGCAATTGGACAAGACTAGATTCTTCTTAAAGCATCCTGGGGTTAAGAGCTGAAGACCTGTGTGTTATGTTTTTGTTGAGATAAAAAGAGCTCTTTGACAAGATTTTCAAAGGGTTTCTGTCAAGGAACAATGGGGCTGCAATTGTTGGTGGTGTTATTTTAGCATGAGCTAAGGAGTTCTGCAGTCTGAGCAGATGTCTGAGTGCCAGGAGTGACTCAGGACTGATGACTGGTAGAATTGGGGTGCTCACCAGTCTGGCCATTTAAAGAGAACTAAGGAAAGGATTACACATGCAAGCCTTGAACAACAACAAATTTGAACAGGCACATGATTTTAAGCACGTAACTACTCTCTCTGAAGTTAACAGAGATGTTTTCAATATTAAATTAGGCATGTGGCATATATTCCATCCTTTGTTGCACTAAATCATTTTGTAGAACAAATGCTTTGGTCCTTTAATCAAAGTTATGGAGTAAAAGTAAATATTCTCAGCTGTAGATTAATTCTTATCTAGTCATGCTGTAAGTCCTTTAGGACTTCCTGCTCAGAAGAATTGCAAATGGCATTGCACTGCGTTGGATTTGTCTGTTGAGACTGGAGAGAGAGCATGCAGAGATCAGAAATTACTTTTTTTGCTGCATGAGTTCCAACACTGTTTTAATCTGACAGAGATACTCCCTACAGCAAGTCCTGGAAACTGTAAACCAGCTCTGAATATTTAGCAGGAGACATTTTTCTTTGCCACTTATCTACTTTGCAGGGAAAATCTTAGCGTGCATTAACAGAAGAGCACATTGATGCATGGAGAGCAATCACCTTGATCACCTCAGACTTGACCTCCTACAGTTTATGCCTTTGAAGGTGTAAACTCTTGGCTTGTTGATTTAAACCATAAACTAAGCACCTAGATGTGCTTGTCTGCAGCCATGTGCCCCCTGTGGCCTGCCACAGGTAGGAGAAATAACTTTAAAGCCTAACTGTAACTTTAAAATTAGTCAGAGCACTTTTAATCTTCCAAAATTCTGTCTCATAAAGAATGTAACATCAGACCTACATGTATCCAAAGCTCTGTTTGAAGTGAACATGCTACATTGAAGTACAGCAATTGAATGAAGTGATAGAGAGGGGTTTAACCCCTTTTCTTGGCATTATAAGGAAAACAAAATCAAATACCCTGGTTATCCTTACAGCCACATCTGCGGTTTTAGTTATATTTTAGGTACATACTTGGGACATTTCACTTGAGTTTCTATTGTGACTTTAGTCCAAAATCTCAGTGACAAACAAGACACAATTACTCAGTTTATCCTTTCCAACACAGCAGCAACTCATTCACTAAGTTGCTGACCATAATCAGCACTTTCAGAAGACCGGACATCTCTTTGGTTAAGCAAACAAATCTTATGCTGCCTTCAGTTATTGCATCAACCAACCCCCTTCTCTACACATGTAAATCTATACTGCACCTACTCATAGAGACAAATGAAATTTAATAAGCTCTCTTCTGACTCACTCACAGAAAGAATCAAGCACAGAAATCAGGTATTCACTGTGACAATTAACAGATCCTGCAGTAAAAACATCACTGACAGAACACACGGGTGTTTACAAACCTTTTGATGGATGAGACACTGAAAGCACCAAATTTGAGAACTAGTTCTTAGCCATGTTAAAGCTCCATAGCACAGAGCAGAAGGGAGTCACTGAGCTGTAGCTGGGCATCATCTCAAAGGTGACTCTGTGGCCTAATGCTGCACAGCTAATTCATTTGCCTGGGCAGCTCACAAACATAGGGATGGCCACAATAGAGGATGAGAAACAGCAAAACTCAGCTACATCTTTTAAGCCAACTCATGGCATGGATGACAGCGCTGACAGTGGCTGCCCTTTGCCAGCTGCCTCTGCACAGGAGCTGAATCAGCCCTGAGGAACTTTCCATCCTTAGCCCAGAAAACCTGATCCCAGCTGTCAGTCTACCTGCCTGAGAGATAAGGCAGGCTGTTTTATCTCCAAGCACTGCAAGATACCCGCTCCAAAGATCTTCTGAAGGAATTCCAGAAAAAGAGCACAGTTGAAGGATCATTGAGTTTTAAGTAAGCAGACCTGCATTCTGGAAGGTGAGCACAGGCAGGGAAGTTTTTAAGATGATTCTGCTGATGGAGATTCTTTTCCCTCACTCAGAGAGAAATAACAGCACTCACAGGGTCAGGGGCAGATTCTCTCCCAAGCACTAATTGATGGAACAGTGACAGTAAAAGGAAATAACAGTATTTTAGAACAACAGAAAAGATTGAAGTTGGAGAAAAAACTTGTGTAATGCCTGATCTATAAATGCAGTTGTGTGGAACACTTCCCCATCAGACAGCAGTTGCAGAAATTCCAGCTTCAGGGAACTGTAGTTTTAGTTTCCTTAAGTGAAAGATGCACTAAGAAAGCTGTTATTGTATTATATAATAATAGTCTTCTGCCTCTTTTGTCCCTCTTGCCCTAAAGGCATTGCTATTTCATCATAATTAGTGCTTTAATCTGATTTATATGATAAACCATTATTCTTTTATTTATCAAACAAGTGAATCTGACAATGATGACTGAAGAACAGCTGGCAAGAAAAATATCCATAACCCACAGATTGTTTATCCATCCTTTAAAAAATGATGCAATAGTTAAACTGTTCTTGGTGTCAAAGAGCTTGCTGAATTACCTGCTTAAATTATAAATCAGCTTCTCTAACTTTTAATTACAGTCACACCACTCATTCTGATTTGTCATAACTTCTACATTCAAAATACTGTTTATTTTATTACTGGTATTCATTCTATTGTCCTCTGGAGATACCACTAACCAGTAGAGATATGTAGGGGAATGTTTTTCTGTCATATAAGTATTTTACATTGGGAATCTCCTCTTTCAAATCCTGACACAGTATATTTTAAGTTTTTAAGCAAAAGTAACCCCCGAAGCATCAATTTGGTTAAGCTGAGAAGTTTAGTTGGACACAACTGATGAGAAACATTTCAAAGCTGATATTCGTATTTTCAAACTTTATAAGTAAAATATTGAATATAAAAATATTTACAAACCAAGAAACAGAATCTAAATGGCACTGGTGATTTTAAAACTTAGAAAATTGATTTTGTGAATTTTCTCAAAACATATTTTTCTGCAGGTTTCAGCTTAGGGAAGAGTTGAGTGTTGAAAAGCCAACAATTCCTGATATCACAATGTCCTTTTGAAAAGGTCTGGCTTGCTTCAGAGACTGCCAATCTATTCTGCCCTTAGCTAGACTGAAGTGGACAGGAATATATCATTGGGTAAAATTGCAATCTCAAATCTCTGAATGATATGAATCATTCAGCTCTATCGAATACTGGGGATTGCAAGACACCCTTTCTAGCTGTTAACTGCATGCCCAGTGATGTGCTTGTCAAGCCATTACAAATCTGGGAACAAAGAGTCCTTGAAACAGTTTCAGAAAACCAAAACATTTCAAGTAACTGACTTAAAAAAATACTACAATGTGAATAATCCATGCAGTAACATGTAATCAGTGTGATTTTAATAATTTAAATAGAAGAAAGGATGTAATACAGACTTTTTTTAAGATTTAAGAAGTAAGAGAACACTAATAGACAGCCAGCTGGTAAGGGATAAACATCTCCCAAGGTTCCTGTGGGAAGCTGTATGCAGTGGAAAGGTGTCCTTGTATGTACAGATGTTCTGGGTAAAGGATTTCAATGCTAAGATCATAGAGCAGAGGGATTCCTTGGCCATCAAGCACTACTAAAAAGTTGTGTTACTGCAGGTATGCAAGTGGCTGTATTTTGTCATCTCTCAGGAAATTTCTCTGCCCTGTGAATATTTACTCTGGTCTGATTTAGTTCTCTGTCAATTCTACCTGTCAGTTTAAAGTTCATTGCTTTTCTTGCCTGTCACTTCTGACTAGTTCTTTTGATTCTTTCCCTGATGTCTCTTTCTGACATAATGAAAGTTGAAAGCCTCACTCCACAAGTGTCACCATACCAATTAAAGAGTATTCTTAAAACACCTGGTAGTAAGCCAAAACACAATAGACGAAAGGAGGAAAAAGGGCCCAATGGAGGTACAATAATTTGAGGCCATTTTATTTTCTCTTTCTTCTAATTTAGTTCATAATCAGTGTTGATTTTCTCCCTTTCTCTAGTAACAGCAGAACAAAGGATAAAAGAGATATTTAGGATCCCTTTGTTGGCAATGTTTTGAAAGGGGAATTTTGTCTTCATACAGGATGGAGGAGGATCATTCTAGTTTGGTGCCAGGACTAGTGGTAATTAGATTTCAGCACAAGGGACTACTCTTGGTGGAAGTATTCTGACTTGGCTCTCCAAGAATGCTCTGGCAATACTTTTGTGCTGTAAAACCCAAAAGATGAGCCTCACCCTCCTGTGCTTCTGCTAGGAAAACCACTCCACCAATTTAGCAGAAATTCAGTTGCCCAGGATCAAGGGCAACTGAGTATCTCTCAAAATCTCTCTGGAAAAAACATCTCTAGTGAATCTGTCCTATGATATGCTCTTCCTTAAGTTCTGTACCAGACACATAAGCTCAGTAACTACCACAGAGGACAAGATCAGCAAACAAACATTACCTGAGTCTACTGTGCATCCCAATCTGGCAGTGAATACTTTTCTCTGTTTATTTTATATCCTGCAAAACATAATGTCTAAATACTTCAGTATGTATTGAAAATCCTCCTGAAGAATCCTTGTTCAAAATTCTGTATACTAGGCTGAAATGCACCTGGTCCTTCCAAATCAGCTGTGCTCTGAACTCCTTTTTGGAGACCCAGTGCACTGTTGAAGACAACATGATTTTATTATTCCTTCCAAAAGCATTTTGTGTGCACTAAAGCTCTGCATGGGAAAAACCTGCTGCAGATTTCTGCATCGTGTAGTGTTCAGACTGGGTGCTATCAGTGTTGGACTTGGCTCCTTCCACTGTAAATGCCTCCTTTATGACACTAAGCATATGAATTAATCAGTCTATAATCTTATTTTCCTCTAATTTAATAGAGTTGATAATGCTATGCAAAATATCTGAGTTAATTAACAAGGGAATAAAATAACTTCCTATGAGGAGGCTGGTGCTTAAAATATACCATATAATATGAACAGAAGTCATAAATCAAGAAGCAATGCTGTATACCAACAACAGCTACATAGATGTGTTGGAAGGACCAAGTGTTCAGCATCTATAAGTCTGGGTTTTTTGTGTGTATTACATTACTAACAGCCAGTTATAAACTCAGTTTTTTGTAGATCTCTGTTGGCTTGAATGTCAGAAATGCAGGAAATCAGCTCTTCTCTGGAACCAAGCCCATCTTGAGCCACAACAACTGGGGAATAATGAAGTAAAACCACTTGAAAAAAATCAGTTGTGCTTCTAGCATGGCGCTGCTGATGTCGTTTGCTTAGCAATCTTAGTTCATATACTTTAGGAGTTTCCAAAATAAGTTCAAAACCCTCTCAATATATACACCAACTCTCATAATTACATATTCCACTTACGAGTCCCCTTTCCTGTTTGCAATAATTACCTGTTGGGAAGAGGAGGATGACGTCTCTGGGACTTGAAGGTGACTCATCAACAAGTGACCTCATGGCAAGGGACTGATTTTGTTACCACTGCTCTAAATACATTTCAGCCCCTGATTTATGAGCTGAATGGTTTGGTTTCTAAAAGGAACAGACAGAAGCACATCCATTATTCCCAGAAAAGTAACAAATACCCAGCACTCTCCTCACTGTCATACCAGGTTTGCTTTTGCATAGGCATCAAGTGAACAGCACACTTGGTGTTTCTCTTCCTTTCACATTCTCTCAAATGTGGGAGAGGACATTTTTAAAGTTGTTTTATATAATAATTGGTGCAAGACTTAAATACAAGCAATGACATGATACTGCATTATTTTGAAAGAAAGCCCACAAAGTTCTTTACACTAAATATCATAGAACTACAGAATATCTTGACTAGGGAGGGACCCATAAAATCATGGAGTCCAACTCCCTGCTCCTCACTGAACAACCTCACTCACACTGCCCAAAACCACTGAGAATTTCATAAGGGCTATACAGTTATGTTTTTAAATTTCTACACCCAAGAAATAATGCGGAAACCCTTAAAGGTTAGGAGGATTAACAAATTATGTTTGGCTTTATATAGGCTGTTGGCTTTAATTGTTCATACAACCACAATTCTTCATCTTTTGGGGTTTTTTAACAAGATGAGAAGAAATTGCAGCAATATAAAAACATTACAGACTGCCTATAGGCATTTTTCTGAAGCAGAAAAGAGATTAGATTTTAGAGTGGGAGATTCCAACGTAAAAATGTCTAGAGTGATAAGAACTCTGAGTTTTAGACCTATAATGAGATAAAAATTCAAATTTCCATTGGAATAGGCAGTGCAATGCCTGTGTCTCAGCCTGAACATTTTGGATGTGAAATTTAAAATGCAATACAATTATAAACCAGCAACCAGTGAAGCAAGTAAAAGCATTATTGAGATTCCACCTTCTTTTCTTCTTATCTTTCTTTACTTTGGTACAAGTGCTGATTGAAAGTCAAACAATAAAAAGAAGCATGTAGAATAACATTCAAATGTGTGCACTCCCAGCTCAGTTACTGCACTGGTGCTGAAGCAAAGGGGTTTCATGCCATATGTATGTTTACCAAGCTCTCTATGTAAGAGGGAAGCATTCCCCAATAACTGAACCAGCTGACTTGGAAACCCCTCTGTGAGCTGCCATTCCTACTCATGGCAAACAAAAACAAAAAAACCCCAACCTAAACAATTATCCTTTTTTAATTTTAGAACACAGTGTTTACAATTTTTTTTCAGAAATGTTAAGTGTCTTATTCTAAATTTAATCGGTAGTGAATGTAATGAGGTTCAAAACAAAACATGACATTTTTAGTGAGATGAAAAACAAGAATGTTTGTTACTGATGGAGGAACTAAAGTAAAAGTAAGGATGGTAAAGTGGAGCATTTTTAATCAAATATGGTAATAATTATATTCTGTTACTGTATCTCACAGAAACCTCAGAGCATTATAAAAAAGGGCTTAATGATGATCTTACACTTGAAGAAACTAAGCATGTCAGTGACACCATTTTCCCAAAAGCATGTAAAAAGTTAATGAAAAGCAAAGAACAGAATTTAATCTCCTTCCAAGCCCGTACAGATGTATCTATCACCTTCAGTTAATCCAGCTGGAGAAAGCAAGCTACCAGGTAAAAGCCAAATAATTTGGCCGCAGTTAAAAGTCAGAAACAGACAGGAACAGACAAATGAAGTAATTACATTCCCTCCCATAAGGCAAACAGGAATGCTACTGTAAATTAAGATAATTTAGCTCGATTCTGCTTTGACTACTTCTGTTGAGATGTTCATCATGTCTGATGGTGAGCCGTGCTGGTACATTCCACTTCAGTAGCAACATAGAAACAATTCCTGTCAAAATTCTGGTGCAAATTCCAGCTATGGAAGAATGGTGAGAGGATACAACATATCTCCAGCTTCATTCAATTCCTAAGAGAACATCTGATTACTAAGGCAGAGCAAATGAGTCATTCATCTGAGATGTGACTGGTGACCATTTCACCAAAGCAGGACTGATGAGGTGCAGACCTGACCAATAGTTCAGCTGGCCCAGCTTCAAAAGGCCTCGTCTGTCACTAAGAGTGATTCCATTAATTACAGGTTGCGTGGTAATCAAGTGCTCTGATAATGAGGGATATGTAAGATTAAGAGGTAACAATCCCATGCCTCAGTTGCATTTTAATAACTGTTGTGCAATTGTAGTTGAGTTGAAAGACCTGTAGTGTCTCAAAGACAGAAAACAATTTATTCATTGGATATTATCAGTAGTCTATATTCATTTAAGGTTCTGAACCATCTTATCAAAGGATAGGCTATGTAAAGTGATCATAATAATAAGATACCTTTTATTTTTTCTTTAGATTAGCTGCTTATATTGGACAACTGGTCCTCATCTCCACTGCTGAAGTGAAAATGGTTTTGAAACTGAATAAGGTTTTCTAATTTCAGCCAAAGGAAACTGATTCTCTTTAGAGTATCCCCAAATCTAGTAGTGTTCTAAAGATGGAAAACAAACTCACCTACAGCACCTGAAAAGAGGAATAAAACTGAACTATTGCAGCTAGAAAATAAAACTGAAACTCTGTCAAGAAAACAATTGCCGAGAAAGGCGTGTCCTTGTTCGTGACTAACACAACAATATCAGGAGTGAAAAGTCCTTACCTCACAGGGGACTGGAAAAATGAATTAGTATCTGTGAAGCAATCATAAGTATTACCAAAAACCATGGCTGAAATAATTCTGTATTCCCAGTAGGTATGGTTAACATGCAGTAGATAAGATTTTGACCATGCATTTCAAAAGAGTAACAAAATAAAATCCTTAAAAACTCCATTGCCAATCAAAAAATAGTGTGTGATCATATTCTTAGCTCCAAGTCCGGCAACTCTAAATTCTGAGTAACAGAATGTAATTTTGTACATGTAATTTCTTCTGTTTGAAAACAAATAGAGAAAATAAGAGCAGAATTTCATACTGGCAAGGACATGAGTCATCTGAAATATTTCAAACCATCAGAGGGAATTTTGCCACATGAATTAATGAAATAAGTAAGTCACTGTTTGTTGTCATAGTGTGAAAGAGAACTAACTGCAGCCTACATTTTTCCACAGGATTTAAACTTATTTGCTCATAGAAAAGGTAGAGGGACAAGCAGGAAACTTGGGCTCCAAGTTTTACAGGTAGAGCACAGACTTCCTGTTATTCCAAAGGCTCTTTGCCTTACCCTTTCAATGTGCCTCTTTTCTACTTTCATCTCTTCATCCCAGCCCTGTTCTCTTTAACTACCAAATCCCAGCCCCTGATCCTTATGTTTATCATGCCAGTTCCAGTTTCTTACCCCAAACCTTTGGCCTGAACATCTTCCTTCACACAGGACAGAAAACTTTAGTCCCAACAATAAAGCTGGGTAAGACAAGAAGCAACTGTAAATAGACTCCTGTAAAAAGCTTCTCTCCTGCTGCAGAACTTTAACAATAGACGATGTCACCCCCTACACACAAAATACAAAGACAGTTGTGTGGGAGGGTTAAAGAGGAACAGTTATTGCTGTTATTGATATCTGAATCTCTTTGAATTATAAATTAGAACTAAAGTTCTCTATGATGGCCAAGTGAGAGAAAGGATTCTGAGCCAAGGCACACCAGAATATGTAAAAAATATTTATATAATTGTATAACAAATCAGCTTTTGACATTTAAAAAATACCCTTAGTAGGACTGAATTTAAACTATTGGCCTAAAAGCTTGAACAAAATGAAGAAAATTAATAAGTTTCAGTTGGAGTTTACAGTGAAAATGGTGGGAAGATGTTTTATTGTATTATTTATTCATTCATGTGTAGAAGTCAGTGCTTCAAACCTGTTTTCTTAAGCCTTTTTCTTTAATCTTCAGTTTCAGACCAGGTAAATTCCAACTGTGATAGAAAGTGACAATTCATTAAGAGCCTATGAATCTATAATTTTCTATTTTGTCTGTTAATATAGAATAAATGCTGAAAAGATCAAGCAACTTACATATTTTACAAGTGCAATCTCTGGTGGGCATCTTGCTTAAATGGTCTGAAATAATAGGCCCATCATTTCTAACTGTCTTGTAATTGCGTAACTCAGTTTTAGAATTATCCCCATAATTATCCCCTACATACAGAAACTACATACTTGGTAGAATCCTTTAAAATTTGCATCCTCCTATTCAAGCAGAAATTGCATTACAACATATAATTTGTCTCTAAAATTACAAATAATTATATTTTACAAGCAGCATAAATAAAAGCAAAGTGTCACATTGTTATTTTTTGTAAGTAAGTAGCATATAATTTCTGTGCCTTTTACTCAGAAGAGTAAAAAGAATTTTCCTCTCTGAAAAGGAAAAAGAAATTAAAATCTCTCCATAAAGGCAAACTGCAGTCAAGACTATTTGGCTAGGTTCAAAGTTGAAACTTATATTATCCATCTGATTATTCTATTTCTAGATAGAAGAGTAAGTGTAAAAGGGTAAGAACTGCTTGAGTGAGTCATTATTCTGAAATATTTACCAATTACAGCCCATAAAGCACTGTAGACACTGAGGCCATTACACATATGAACACAAACTACTTCTCAGAGCTCCATACTCACCTCAATATTACTGGTGTCAACACTTCCTACTGCAGTTTCACTGATTCTCCCTCTCCCTAAAATTTGAAACCTCTTCTTACTTCCTGATGCTCAAAATCACTCTCTCTTTCATTATTTTGTTCTGTGAAGCAGAAACAATATAAAGGCAAGATCTATACTATATATTGACTGAAGGAATCAACTAAAGAATAATTGAAAAATACTAGAAAAATTGGTAGGCTCTCGAGTGACATGAAAAAACCCATTACGGTACTTTTTACATGTGTTCACTTGCACAGAGAGGATCTCAAACTACAAATACTTTTGGATACAAATGGCAGACAACTCCACCACTATCACAAATGTGCAAAGTTGAAGTGAGGCACACACTGGGAAGACAACTTCCTAGCAGCTGTACATTGGCTAGAGAGCAGAACCCAAGACGTATCATGTCCTCCTCAGTCCTGCACTAATGCACAAGAATAAAGAATACCAAAGCAGACCCTCCTCTTTATAATGCTCCTCACATCAGTCCTCCATTTTTAGTCCTCTGAGTGACAGCATCTCACTGTACTCCAAGTATGTACCACTCAAAACTTCTGCTCCCTTTCTGTTCCAAACCTCATGCTGTCATCTGCCTTTCTGAATTGCCTGATACTCGTGTGTGATGAAACATGTTGTCTACACTAACCCTGATGTCAGTTTAAGCTTTTACTCCTAATCAGAGCTAGTCATACCATCTTGGGATGACAATTTTGTTTGATTGCATAATTTGCCACCAGATTACTTTGGGAAGTAATTTATGCAGCTCTTTGACTATTAATAATTAGATTATGCTCTTAAGAAAAAACTTGCCATGGAGGTCTGAGGATTGATGCTGAGCTTGCAGCTCTAGTGGTAGTTCATAATTCATTTTCTGTTTATTAGAAGGCTGGCTGGTAGAAATGTGTCCCACAGCCATTAATGTGAATGCTTGTTGTCAGCTTTTCTCAGTGGTCAGCACAGAGGCACAGCTCACTTTGAGCTGCCTTGAAATGGAATGGCTAAATCAGAAAGTTTAGCTTCTCCCTCAAGCTCCCTCTGCTCTAAGCTGTATCAGCCAGAGCAACTCTTGTAATTTGCTGGAAAACTAAACCAGCCCAGTTCTGCTGGCCAGTGTATTGTGGAGTCAGGATAAGTAAATAAGAGGCTGTATGCTTTCCACATTCATTGTAGTTTAGATGAAGATTACAATTATTTTGAATAATTACAGAAAATGCTGCTGTTCTACTTATTATATAGACAACATACATATATTTATGTTTAAGGCTTGAAAACAGTTATAAGAAAGTCAAAGATGCAGTTACATGGCACCAAGTATTATGGGGTGGAAATGGGCTTTAAGTACAGTCAAGACAATCTCTTGGAAGTCAGTACGAGTGCCACTAAACCACTTGAAGATTTCCAGAAAAGTCTGGGTTGCAAACATCTGAGAAATCTGGCACATTTTATCAGACTTAGAGCTAGAGCTTCACTGCAGAAGAGACTCATATTCACAAGGACGATAATTCAGCACTCAGGGAATAGAAGTATCTTGTTTTGAATGCAGTTCTGAAAGCTCCTGCTGAATTACCTATATAATTTGTCTGTTACTGACACTTATCCTGCAAAGGTCTTTGGCCTGTGTTTTTCTGAAAGTCAGATGATCTCACTTGTCAGGTTGAAACACACTCCTCACTCAGCAGAGAGAACTGCTGTAGGCATCTGTGTAGTAACTTAAATTGATATTGGTAACAATGAACAGAGAGCAAGGGCAGCATATTTTATGAGGTCTAAACCACTGGCTCTTACTGGAAGAGGTCTGTGTTTTGTAATTGGAATGAAAAAAGAACTTGATATGGTTTTCTTCTGACATAAAAGATGATGCACACCATCCACTGGTCAGTGAAAAGCTTCCCGCTCCAAATCCTGTTTCTGAATGTCATCAAAGGAGAATGTTTTTTTTATTTCAATCCTCCAGCAATCACATGGTTAATCCACTCACTGAGATAGATAACTCAATTTCTAACGTTTCATATGAATCTTTCCAAATAACTGAAACAACAGAGCACACTAATTATTGTCACCCAATAATCACAGCAAGTACAAAGTGATTGCATGATATGAGTATACTGATTGAGTAAAAAAATATATATTTTGCCACTTCAGAACATTTCAGCTTTCTTGGAGACAAAATTTCATTAAGTTTGGAGAAAGAATCCACCCTTATTCCAACTCTGACTCAGATCTGCCTTATTAAGTATGAGTGGAAGTTTGTGTAAGACTGAGCATAAAACTATGATAGGTAATTTTTTTTGTTCCAAATCACTGCAGTAATAATTCTGAGAGGAAAATAGTTATTTGAGTTCTGAATAACAGGAGAAAAATCTCCAAAAGTAAAATAACAATGTGAAATACAAAAATAACCAAGAATGTTTTATATTCCTAAACATCTCTTGAGCACTTGATTTGGGAATACTCACTTGAAAAGACAAATTGAGTGACTCCTGGATTCAATTCTCTCTGCCATAGTTGTTAAATTCTGGTATGAACAGAACCTCGGTGGAAACAAATCAAGGATAAGATGAGGAAAAAAAATCCACAGAGGTATAAGGAGAATCAGAGAGAAAAACAAAGATGGGAATTCAGGTTTTGGAAGAAAATAGTTATTAGCAACTGAACAAGATACATGAAGACATTTCAAAAGAAATATTAATATTTCTAATAATATCTTTTAGACTGGAATTCCTGGGAAGTTGTAGGACTTTGGTCTCTCTTTTGAACACAGTATTGGTAACCTCATGAAGTCCTGAATCAGTTTCCAAACCCATGACATTTATCACTGTACGGCTTGGTTTCAACCACCACATGCACTATCTGGCCAGCAAACTGATGCCTTTTGAGCCGAGATTCACCCATCCTTCCCTCCTTAGAGACTCTCCTCAATCACGGGAAAACAGTCCTCATGTCATTGTGAATCAAATGACCTGGAGACTGGTCTCTGAAAAAAGTCTCAAGTAACACAAGAGACACAATTAAATCCTAACATGCACCGACAGCATTGACATAACTGTGGTAAAATGGCTGCCTTCTGGTCTTTTGGTAGATCATTCTCCTGCATGTATTTCAAATAAGTCAACCCTCAATTCTATCATAAGAATAACTTATCCGATTTCATCTGAACAATACAAGAGATGAAGCTACAACTCTCACAAAATCTCATAGTTATTTAGCCTTTTTTTCCATTGATGTTCAGTACTCATTGATTCCTCCTGGTCTCCCTTTTTCCAGTCTTTGCACCAGCCACATCGCTGTCATTCATCCTCTCACTTTGTCCATACTTCATTACGTGTTGAGTCTGTTTTTGAGTTACCTAAAGTCACATTCTCAAATTGCTCAAGCTTAACAGTTTAATAATTTGAATCTTCCCTGACTCTTCATGTATACATCTAAGTACTAGCAAGGCAAATGTGTAATTCAGCAGAAATAGTCTGACTGAATTTTCGAATTTATTTCAACTTATGCTAAGTCAGGGTTGATTTCACAAAACCAACCAAGCAATTGAAGAACATTTATACTTTTTGGCAAGTACAGTCTAATACAGAGGGACTGTACATAGTAGTGGAAGGGCTCAGTGTCAAGGCTCTAAGTAGCCACTTACAGTCCTTGACCAGCATCATCTGTATCCTCACCACATCCACATCCTCTGCCCATTGGTCCAGGAGCCACATTTAAGCTCTGCTAGGGCAGCCTGACCTTCCCTAAGCTATGCCCGTGCTCAGTCAGGTCTCCTACTGTCCTGGATTGTGTGTTGGTCCTCCTGAACGAACCTTAGACCTATGCTGTGGGTACATTGCCTCCTGCCCTGCCTCCTGGATGGACTCAGTAGCTTACCTTGCCTGCCCCCAGCCCGTCCGTGTTCAGATCCTGCAGGACTGCACCTCCCCAAGCTGCAGGCACTCCTGGCTCTCGCTGTCGTGTGCCAGTGGAAGTCACAGCACTCCCCCTTGCCTGGAGTTCATCTCAAGGCAAGACCTGAAATCAAACTGTATGGTGTTAGATGCCTTCGTGTGGCCTTGTTAATTCAAGTCAAGCTCTGTTGACATTGCACGACTTTCCCTCTACAACCTGAACTGTTCCTTGAGGAGATCACTTGTGTGGTAAAGCTTGATCCAGGCTCTCCTGGATCCAGAGAGTGCAGACTGACTGAGTACCAGGTCCTTGGGTGGGGTAGTGTCCCATACCTCTCCCAGAGGCTTTTTATTATTCTTCTTCTTTCCATCAGCCAGATCACATACAGAGGAGCACGACAGGCAGCTGTGCCACCTTGAGCTGAGACCTGCCCGCCCTTCCCTCAGGAGAGGCCCTTTCCTACGGGTAACAGAGTGACTGCTTGGGCCCCAATTCCTTAAGGAAAGTGGCCTGAAATGCCCTCTGAAAGCAGCAGGAGGCTGACCTCTCAGAAACACTAAATTTTATGCGGAGTTTTTCCCCGGGGGAGGGGAGTCTCAAGTTGTGCCCCCCGTCCATGGGTTTGCCTGTCCGGAGACCCGGCTGAGGGCGGACCCCTGAAAGCCTCTGCTCGACGGGCCCTGGGGCAGATCGAGCCCGGGGGTCTCTGAGGGGAGAGGCGGGAAGGGGTGGCCGCACACAGCGTTGTCCCACCTTCCCTTCCGTTTTCCCTTCCCTTTTCTCTTTTCCCTTCCCTTTTCCCTNGCCCGTCCCGCCCGTGCCGAGGCGGTGTCACCATGAGCTCGGAGTGCAGCCCGTACCTCAACGCCGACCAGGTGCTGGTGAGCGGGTTCAGCTGCCCGCGGGCGGGCGGGGACGCCCGTGCCGTGTTCTGCTGCGGCTTCCAGGACGTCAAGTACTGCTGCGATGACCCGCACAGCTTCTTCCCCTACGAGCACAGCTACATGTGGTGGCTCAGGTAGGCTCTGGGGTGCGGGGCTCGCAGCGGGGCGCTTTGGGGCTGCCTTTGTCCCGCCGAGAGCAGCGGCAGAGCGGCATCCTCAGCCCGGAGACACTTCGGAGTGGTTTGTGAGGGAAACAACTCGTGGTCTGCTGGGTGCCCTGGGCAGAGCGCCCTGCGGGTGGGAGGGGAGCGGCTGTCTGGGCGCATGAAGTTCGCAGTGACTTTAGCTACTTCTCCCGTGTGTTACAAGGTCGAGCATCACAGAACTTTCCACTGTGAAGGGGGAAGGTGATCAGCCCGGTGCTGTCCCGGGTCCCCCCGGCTGTGGCTGGATGTCCCTGGGCTCACAGCCCCCGGCACTGTGGGCAAGGCAGCACACCCCTCTGCGCGGTGCCCTCGCTGTGGTTCTGGCAGACTTGTCAGCCTTGATTTTTGTCAAATCACTTTCTGGGCTTGCTTGTGCCGTCTGCTTCTGCAGCCCCGGTGGCAGCCTGCTGCTCGAAGATAGAACCTTTTATGTGTTTTATGCTGCTCCCCACTAGTTTTCTGGAGTACTCTCTGCTATTAGTATTGTGAGATTTGGTGAACAGCAATTGCATGTTCAGTTTATGCACAGTGTTAAAAATTCTGTAAGAGTTTGGTTCTCAGTTCTCAGCTTTCACCTGTTCTGAGCTGAACAGCCTTAGTCCTTTTGGATTATCATTGAGCCAGGTGTTATGTCCCTCTGGTTGTTTTAGTTGCATCTCATCCATGCTGTTTTTTACTCCACAGTGCTGATCTTAGAGGTGCATAATCTGCATGCTCAAGATGTGAGTATGGCAAGGTTCTACAGTGTCAAAACGCTGTCTCAAGCCTTGCTCTCAAAATTCTTCCTCTTGGTGGCCAACTTTGTTGATGTCTTTGGCTGCTGGTTTGCATCAACTCTGTGATGTCAGTGAACTATCACTGACGACTCCAAAACTTTTCTTGAGCTCAGAACTGCTAGTTCTGAGTTCATTGCCATGTAGGCTTGGTTTTGTTGTTTATGCTACATTATGTGCACTTAGACTCATCTGTATCACTTTTGCCTGCTCACTCAGTTTTCCTCAAGTCTTCCAGCATTCCTTGCCCTCATAGCATTTGGTTGCTTGTAGGGACTTAGGATCGTCAGAAACTCAGATTTCATTCTTCACCAGGTCATAGGTGAAGATAAAAATCAATCTCAGTGACTTTTCTTTCTACTGAAAGAAGACCACTTAGTAGGCTCAGTATCTTAAGAAGCCTTAGATCTGTAACAAAACCTTTCCCTAACCCTGTGTCTATTCAGTCTTTTTAGCCCCACCTTCAGCGTGGGGCTTTGTCAAAAGGCTTTTTGAGACTCTGCTGGGTTCCTCTGTCCAGCTGCCTATTGACACCCCATAGACTCCAGCAGGTTAACAAGGCAGTGTTTTCCCCTCGTAGAAACGCTGACTCTTTCTTTAAAGATTTTATGTCAGAAAGCTGCAAGTGCCAGCAGCTTCCTGTGGGCAGAGCTGCTGACAAGGGGGATGGGAGTAGTGGCTTTACCACCACAGGACCTGCCCTTCTTATTCAGATAAGGTGAGTGGGGAAATCATGGACTGGGTATAATAGCCAGGCTTAGATCCAGCACTCAGCACTCTGACATTGTGTTTACCTCTTGGTGATATTATTTTTTTTTTCCCCACCTTTCTGTCATGCAAGGGGTGGAATTCAGGTTTACTAGTCTGTAGTTCTGGGTTCCTCTCTAGAGCCCTGATTGAGGTTGCAGTTACACTCCCAGGCTACCAGACCTCTGCTCGAGTGGCCTTTTGTGATGGTGGGGTGCACACCTTGGCCAGCAGTTTCACAGTTTCACATGTGAATTCTTTCAGGACTCATGAATAAATGCTACCCAGTATTGTGGGTGTACTCATTTAATTTATCTTGTCCTATATTTTAATGTATCATTATTTAAAATCTACTTTGGTACAAAGGGTTGTGGAATGTGGGGATCTCCCAGCCATCCACCACTGTGATTGGCACAGAATCCCTCAGCTTCTCTAATGTGAGAAGACATCTCCCAAGTGTCCTTCTTTACACTTACCACGTACTGTTTTAATGTTTTGTGGTATTTTTGCATAGCCTTTGTCAGTGTTGATCACAGTAAACCTTCTAAAGATGGCAGAACTGCTGGAAGATGAAGTGCTCTTGCATCAGGATGATACGCTGTAGTGAAGACTGTTAAGGCTTGATCTTTTCCAGAAGTACCTCCAGGAACTGAATGTTGCAAGAGACAAGCACCTCTCTGAAGGATCTTCCTTTACAAATATTTTCTAGGGTCTGAGAAGTGACTTCCTAACCTCCATTTAGGTCAGAAATTTGGGCCCAAACTTTGAAACTTAAGGATATTTCTTTTTCTTCTCCTTTCTACAGTGGCCCCAAACTTCTAAAAGGACTCAAGGAAATTGCCATTGGTGGGGTTTTGTTTGTGCTTAAATTCTGTCATAGCTGTCTATATCCACTGGATAAAATAGGTGAATAAATGCAATTTACCTTTCCAAGCAAAGTTACAGAGTGGTGAGAATTGAAACTTCTGTTTTCATAAGAGTTTTCAGCAGCAAATCAAATAATTTTTAGTTACCAACACACTGGAAATGTTACAATATTACAGCACTTTGCAAACTATACATTTTCACATGCTAGTTCGATTAGAAGTCTGAGGAAAACATAGCAATAACAATTTCTGGCCTCTCAGAATGTTTTAGTGACTACTGCCTTGCTTGTCTTTGTCTCAGACTGTTACTTATAACAGTATGTAACAACCACATGTTAAAATAATGCTTAAAATGCTTCTTTCAGCCTTTGAGGACACACTTTTAAGGCTTGAAACCCTTAAAACTATTTACAAGAGTCAGCTAAACCAGATAAGGTAAGTCTGGAGATGGAATGAACTGAGGAAGGGAGTGGAATTGGAAACTCTCATGGGGGAGTTTTTTCAGGTTTTGCTTTACTCCAGAGCTTTAGGTTTCTTTTCCTAAGTCTGCTTGACTCCCTCCATGAGTTTGAAAGCAGTCACTGAATGCAACACAAGTGGCTGGTGGCATCTCAGGGATTGTTTCAGTTTGGTGACACACCAGGGAGGATTTCAGGAAACTATTGCATATTCCCCTTGGGTTTTTCCTGCTGTGGGAGAGGCATTGCCAGAGCACTTTGTGGCCAGCTCTGATGGAAGCAGGTCATGGAGAAGCCAGCAGCCTTGGCAACCTAAAGTAATAGTCACTTAATCAAATAGTATAGCATCTTTTTTTTTCTCTTTGTTAGAACTTATTTCTTGAAAAGCTGACCCCAGCAAAGAAGAGTGAAGGGTGAATTTTTGCTTTCTTACAGAAGTCAGGAGCCCATGGTACAGGGAAGGCAACATTAGGAAAAGGCAAGGGTATGCAGATTTCATCAGAAGGTCATGCAGCATTTGAAACAACAAAACACAGATGCTGTACAATTCTAGTGAGCAAAACACTGAGTAACTCAGCCTCCAGAGCCGTGTGCTGTGCATGCACATGCAATCATCACATCTGCTGTACCTCCCAAGCTGCGTGGAAGGGGAGAAATGCTGAACATGTGGTATTTGTACTGATCTGCTGCAGTTAAATTCAGTCAGCCTTTTTAAAGGATTTTTAGAATATTTTTTGTCACTCTTCAGTTAAGTTTTATTTTGCAAATTTAATGGCATCTTTTGATATCAGCTAGAATTGTAATGTCCATTCCAAAGCTGTATCTATTAATTTTCATGTAATAATACATATTTGATTAAAATTCTGTCAGGCCACATATGGATGCTATTCAAAACACTTAATTAATATGCATAAAGCCGTGGTGACTTAATGCTGAGGCCAAGCCTTTCTTGGCTGTACAGATCTCCAGGAGTTGTTTTGGCTTTCAAAATAGCAAGTCTTTTGTTCCCCTATGCCCATTCTTCCAGTCTCTTGAGTATATTTATCTGTTTGCTTTGCAAATACTACAGACCACATGTCACTGCAACAATGGCATTGGGAACATTTGATTCACTAGGATCCAGATGACTCATGAGCTTCCTTTTAGTGTATCAGTGGGCAATACTGCATCTGTTTAGCCAATATTTAAATTTTCCCTAGCTGTTGTTGGTGTGGACGGACTAATTTTATTGACTAAAAGCAACTGTAGGTGTGTGGTGCTGAGCATTCCCTGACAGCAATGTCGATGCCCACTGAGTGGCAGCCTGGGGAGCCCTGGGGAGGCTGCTGGCTGAGTGGAGCTGCTCTGTGGAAAGCCTTAGGCTGTGTTGTAGGCCAGCATGTGACTCTTGGTGTAACAGCTGGAGGATGGTCAGTGAATTGGGTAGTGTGGCTCTATCTTTACTGTACATGGAACTTAACTTGGGAGAGTTCTGTTTGGATCTTCTGCCAAACTTAACATTGCTCATGTTCACAGCATTGAGCAATACTGCCAGGGTTACCCCCAGGCCTTCAGTGCCATTTTTGTGCGACATCATTGCTTTGGGGTTGGGGGGGTTGTGAAGGCAGGGGTTTTCACTTGGTAATGAGGCCACAGTTGTGGGCAAGAGGGACTTTTTAGTTTGCTCCTCTAGTATCTCTGCTGTCAGGGCACTGATCTTGAAGACACACCCTGAGACCTGCAGACTGTTCCCTTGTGGACTGCTGAGTGGGCTTCAGACAGCTAGTGTTTAAGGGAAAGACTGGAAGATGGCCAGGTGTTTTTAGCAAGAGCTAAATTTTGTTTCTGATAACACCTTTAACTATTAGAATAGAAAGAAAAGATCCTGGTTGAGAAACCAGAGCTGTGGAAGACATTAAGTTCTTCTGAATTAAATAAATTAAAAATCAGTGCCCCATTCCCAAACTTTAACCCAAAATTGATCTTAAAGGACTAAATCATACCTTTTAAGTGGGTTGATGACTTCAGCACTTTGAGAACAATCTGGTATTGAAACATTGCATTTAAAAAGAGTAAGTACCCATTGAATCCTGATTTCTGATTCATTTAGGAAGCGGAATCCAGAGTGTTGGGTTTTGTGATGCTGATCTCCGTGTTTTGGGTGAGATCTTTTCATGTTGCTACTGGAGCACAGCAAACACTTTTGGTGGCACATACTCTATGATCAATCTTTGACCTGGAGAGTTCAAGCTATTTTTCTTACCTTTGCCATTCGTAACTCCAAGAACATCATACAGCAGATGATACTGAAGATGCATTGTGCTCTACAGTACACAACTGTGTTGTTAATGTCATCTTCTACAACTGCATGGGGGACAGCTACCACTGAGAGGTAACAGATGCCTGAAGAGAAGAACATATAATCACTAGAATTTACTTGATCTGTTCAGCTTTAGGACAGCTGACTGCTCAGTGTTTGGATAATGGTGAGCAGCCTCCTTAGTCCTGCACTGCAGACTGTAATTTAAATGGAATCTTACAATAGAGCTTTTACTGTCATGACAAAAAAAGCACAAATACGTGTTTGTGAAGCACCTTGTTTGTGTTACTGGGTGGGATGGCTACTCAGCCTCCTGTAGTGTTGTGTATTTCTTCTGTTTTGTCTATTTGGGTCAAGGTGTTCCAAGTGGAAATGCAAAAATGAGGCCAGAACACAGGTGAGATCCCTGACTGTAGGGTCATATTCAGATTCCATGTTAAGCAGAATATGGCTTGCCTGCAAGTTTTGTTGGAGCCAAAAAGCAATAAGGAAAAATTTGCTTAATATGTGCATATATGCACAAATACATAAGGACACCCTAGTTCATGCAGATGATAAACACCATGACAAGTCTTCAGAAGGGTAAAGCTGCGCTTTCCAGAGCCAATCTTTTTGCTGATAACAAATTATTTTAGTTATGCAAAAGTGGAGCTGAATGTAGCACAAACTTCATTAATGAATCTAACCAATAACTAATGAAAACCACATGTTAAAGTCATACTGATATCTGCTGTTCTATTCCTGCTGCTTTTCAAAGTTTCTCTTGTGGACAAATCTGTCTGCTGGTACTGTGGAAATTTGTAGAGAAGCTTTGCAGTAACCTGAATGTAAAATTCGTAAAAACATCCCAGAGCGCAGTTCTTCTCATCTCCCTGCAAGGCCACAGTAGAGTTGACTTCTCACTGATAGCAGTGATATATAAAGGCATTTTTATGACTAGAGGATGGAACTGGTAGAACTCAAGACATTTATTTCTCTTCCATCCTTTTGACATCTGTCCAAATTGTAAATATAGGAGAGCAGTAATAGAAGGATTCTCAATCCTCAGACATTCATCTGTGACCAAAAGGCTGCTTTTTAATTTCACCAGAAGTCAGGGACTTTGGCATGGACCGTAGAACAGAGGACTGGAACAGTGAAGGCATCAAATGGCCCAGGAGAGGATAGGAAACGATAGCTAGACTGTATTGTATTGGGTCCTTTACTTCACCATGAGAATTTTATATTAGGAAAAGACTTGAAAAGGAGAGTTGGAAGTGAGGAGAGATTTCTGTATATACATGCACCGTGTGCCTATGGGAGATGTATAAAGTATAAAGATCCTGCAGAAAGAGCATCTTCATAAAATCTACATATACTACTGTATGTTTGGCCTCCTGAATAATTAAGTTCCCACTTCTTTGATGCCTTTGATATTGTGTGGAAACTAATTCAGCTTTAGTTTTCCTTTTACCATGACAAAGATCATGGGAGAATTTCACTGGTCTTGGCTGGAGATTTATTGCATTAACACAAAGGCACACCAGTGATCACAGTACTTTGCTCTGCTCTACAGAGCTGCTGACAGAATTGAATAGCATGGCTTGCACGGCTTTCATACTATAAAAATGGCATTTCAGACTGAAAAGACAGCTTGAACAGTTGCACTGAGCTGCCTGGAGCCCTAGAAACCCTCCCTGTGTGTACATGTGATATTATGCTTTTCTAGGAATATGCCCTGCACTGAAGAACTTTTTGATCTCTGATGTCAGTTACAGCACAAAGTTACTATTGATGTTCATAAACACACTTCCAATGATACTGGGGAGCAGCATGCACAGGGAATATGAAATGTCACTGGGGGCCAGATGTTCAGCTCCTATATAATGACATTGACCCTTCTGAGGGCAGTGAAATAACTGCAGTTTATGCAATTTAAGTATTGAGCCCTAAACCTTTCTCTGCAGTAAAATACACAGTCACTCCCTTGCCTGAGTACAAGTAAACTCCAGATGTCTTCTTGACCAGTGTTTTAATTTGTATCTCAAGCTGTTTGTACATTTAATTTCTTTGTTTTTCTCTCCTAGCGTTGGAGCACTTGTGGGCCTGTCAATAGCAGCAGTGGTCCTCTTTGCTTTTATCATCACTGTGTGTGTTCTCTGTTATTTGTTTATCAGCACCAAGCCACGCAGCAAACTGGATACTGGTTTAAGCTTACAGATGGCAGGTAAGACCTGTTGGTTTTGATGTACTTTATCTCCTGCAGAGGAGAAGTCTCACTCTGTCTTTAAATGATACAGAGGCATCCAACAGTGTGTATTTTCTTCCTGATGGGCACCTCAAGATGTAATCAAGCCATCCTGCTGTTTTACCTTCTGTATGAAATCTGGACCAAACTCAAAACATTTAACATAAGCTCAGTATATTTATTGAGTGGTAGGAAGAGTACAAAACTTGGCAATACTGAATAAGAGTGCAACAAATAAGGCCCTTTATCAGGAAGAGGCTTATGAAATTAGTTATGGAATTATTGCTTTGGATTTCCTGTCAAGAGTATGTAAACATATAGCAGTGATTTCATTCTATGAGTAAGAATCTCAGAAGAGATTTTAAGTGTATGGGAGAGAGATTATTCTTTTTTTTTAAATTTTATTCCTGACATAGGATCCAGTCTTTGAAGTCCAAGGCTCTTTATTTCAGTACCAGTAGTCCATACCTTTGTGCCCAAACTGTGATGGTATATGCCTGCAGGAACAGTGCATGCAGTCAGCACTGACCCACTGGCGTGGGAAAACCTGCTGCTGCTGCTGCTCCAGTTCACTGCATTTGTGAAATCTGCAAGAAGGGGTGTGATGTTTCGCCCTTTGTCTTGGATTTCCTAAATATTTAAATGTGGCTTCAGCAGTTCAACCAGTAAAATTGTAGGAAGTAAAGGGATTGTTGTACTTAGTTAGGCATTGGGAGTTGAACAAGTTAACAAGGTGAATAATTGTTGGAAAAATTCCCCTCACCTCCAGTTTTTTTTATTTGTTACTTTAAAATGCTTCTCTACCTGCATGGCAGTAAATGACCAATGAGTTGCTATAATCATAATCTATTATACAGCAGTAAGCCCCCTCCTGAGGGTCTAGTTAACACAGTCCACTTCATGCCAAGCTCTCTATGTCTTACTTTGTTCTCCAGAGAATGCAGGCTTTGGTCTAAAAGTTATTCTTGGGGACATCAGGAAATGCAGAGCCTCCCTTTGGAGCTATATAAGCTGATCAAGCTGCTGAAAGTCACACATTCAGCAAGCTGCTACTAATCTGCAAATTGAGAACTTCACACTTGTCCTGCAGAGAGAGTGGAATTAAGATCTGCTACCTAAAACGGCCTAAATAAACTCTTGGGTGGGAAGAACAAAATGCTCTGGTGCTCTTCTACAAGATGCTTGTGTTCTAATTATAGACTGGGTTTTGAACATGTTGCTGTTCAACTTCTTCCCTTGGGTTTTCCTGCTATGGCATCAGCTCTTACTCCTTTGCCAGGACAGCAGTGCTGTTTTCCTCATGCCTTGTATTTTTGTGCCAGGCATGTTTGGCACATGGAAGGCTGGGAGGGAGGCAGGTGCTGTTGCACTGCTACTGCCAAGTGATTCCATCTCTCTGTACAGACTGGAACCCTGATGCAAACCCACATCCTGCTTGGCATTAGAGATGGTTCCTTTCTTCCTATCATGAGGTGAACAGCATCCTAAGCTGCCCCACTGATGGCCCAGCATTCATGCAGACATCCCATCTCATGATTCCAAATGTTACGAGTCCAGGAAGCTGGGAGATCTTTGCCTTCTCCCAGCCACCTCCTGTGTGGTTTGGAGCTTTGTTCAGACTGCATTGCTCTGTGTTTAAACATGGGTTTGGCTCTGCTCTCATCCTGTGTTTTTCACTTCTATTATCTGCTTCTTCGGCTGTTCTGAATGACAATTATTTCACATCTAAACTCTGAGAGCTTTAGCTGTTTGTGAGGTGGACTGCTGGAAATTGAAAGCCAGTTGCTTTGCCAAGCTTGAGAGACCTCTGGAAATGCTGGAGGATTTCATTGACAAGCCTGAGTGCTTGTCTTCGTCATCCTTGGTCTCAGTGTCTGATGAGATGACTGGTTAGCTGCTTTCAGGCCTGGGGAACAGTGAAAACAGCCTCTCTCCTCCTCTTCCAGTTCTTCTGACATTTGAGCTTGATCATATATAGGCAATAAAACCAAATTAAGATATTAAAAAAGTTTTTAGAAGCTTCAGAAAACCGCAGGCCTGGGGACCCTGAGTTTTACTTGTGAACTCAGTTCAACCCAGTTTTTCTGAACTGGCATAATCTTACCTTTAGGGGAAGGCAGTGCCACACATTAGGTATTGTACAGCATCTGTATCCCTGGAGCATTCATTTTTGAAAGCAGTATTTATTGTGTTCAATTCCACACATAATACATCAGCTCCGCTGGAGTTTTGTATTTCATTAAACATACAATTGATTATTGTATGCCTTTCCTACCTCGTGTAATAGCCAAAGGTGGTCATTGTTCTGTGGGCTCATCCAAGACCTCCTAAATAATGACGTGAAATAGCCGGATTTTTACAGCAATAATTTCAGGATTCATCATAAATCTAAAAATTAACTGAATGCGAAGCCTTTATTAAAGTTACTGACTCTGCAAAAGGCAGATCTACTGGAATTTGCCTCTGTTTAGCCTTCAACAAATGGTCTTCAATGGATTCAGCACAGATATTACAGATTGGGTTCCTGAGTTAACTAAGGATGTTTTAGCCCTAGCAAAAATTAACATTTGAATCTGAACATTGAATTTCAGGAAAAATTAGCTCAGTCACTGGTGTAGACAAGGAAGAACTACTTAAATGTTACTGGAGCTACACATTTCTTCTTGTAGTGTGCACACAGTGTAGAGTTCAGAGTGGATCCCTACAGTATGTACAGGCAAATGAGAAGATTCTGCCTTTCAAGGAATTTACAGTCTAGTGTCTTATCAGATCTAGTATTTCTCAATAAAAAGCAGCAATGTACTTTATTACTCTTTCACTGAAATCATCTTCTTTCACAGGCAGTCTCAGCTCTTTATACATTGCTTTTTTGTTGTTTGCACTCTGCCTCACATGAGAGGCTCACACAGGCTTAGGCTTGAGAGTTGATGTTCTGCCTTGCCCACATGTCAAAGGGCTTCTCTGGTTTTCCTCCCTCTCCTCAAAGCTGCCTTTCTGCAGCAGGGAGGTGCTATTGGCCCCATCTCACAGGAGACAGAAGTGTCATATTTTTAATGCTTTGCCTGTCAGTTTAAACATTAATGTTCAGTGGAATTTTGAAAGGACATCCCTAACAGAAGACCTTTGTCCTTTTGCTTACAATTCCTCTAAAAACTGACTCTTAAGACTGGCCTGACACAGCAATTGAGCCATGCTTTTTGAGACCCAGACTACTCAAATCATTGGAGTATACTTTCTCTTAGCAGAGTGAACTTGCTTTCTAATCATATAAGTTGCTCTTTAAGCTCTTTCTGAGAGAAAGGATTTTTCATTGAACACTTTTAGATGTTTCTGTTTCTCCCATTTGAAGGCTGGAGAACTATAACAGTGGTAAAAAAGGTCCCCAAAGAAATCCAAGCCCTGAGTATGTAAACACTATGGATTTACCCAAGGTGGAAGGGAATTTGGCCATATGCTTTGTTTTTCTTCTAACCAAAAACTTCTCTTTGTTCAAAAGGTTTATCCCCTTCAACATGGAGGGAACTAGGGAGTCACAAGATTGCAAGCGTTTCGTTAAGGCTGGTTGAATTACACTGGAACATCCCCCTAGTGCTGGAGATGAGGAGGAATGAGGAACTATTGCATAATTGTCAGGAGAGGAGGTAAACAGAAAAGGAGAAATGTAGAGGCACATCTGCTCAGCTCTGGGAAAAGATGCACATGCCCTTCCCTTGGGCAGGCATCTGGTGGGAGAGGTGTGATCATCTCTGCTGGCCCCTTAGAATGGGCTTTGCCATCAGACGTAGAAAAGGTAGGTAGACTCTCCACCTTGGTGACCCAAATAGTTTTTAAAAACATTTTCTGAGTTGCCCCTGTATTCTTTCCAGCTCTGGGAAGACCTCTGAGGTGAGGTGTTCTATACCACTGCAAAGCAAGAAGAGCAAATTATATTTTATAATGGTAACCAACATCTTCCCTTAAACCTTAGCACAGGAAGATCTCTGGAATGCATTCAGAGTCAGACAGCAGGGACCTTTGGGCTGGAGTGTGAAGAGAACTGTGGCCTTGTGAATTAATCAGAAGTGCTGGGAAAAATGTGCTTTAATAGAAGTTATTAATTCCTTGTTCTGGCAAAGCAATGACATCATAGTATGCAAAAGTTCATGGTTTCATTTCATAATAAGGAAAAACTCAGCTTGAAAAATAGCCAGATGACCTTCCTGTCCCCCGTGTCTCTCCTTAATTAAAGATTCCTCATGGGGCATGATTCAAATATTTGAGATATTCAGATATTTGAATGAAAAGGCACTAAAGTCTCACACATTCACCTTCTTAGTTCAGTAGAATTGACTATTGATTCTGAAAGCAGGTGGCTGCTGCCTGAATTCAGACACACTGCTTGGCTGTTGGAGTGTGTATTGATAACTTTGCTTTCGAGGTTTATCAAGAGTTGCAACTGTATGGTCTTCTTGTAATTGGCCTTAAATTTTCCCCATTTGGGCTACTTTTATCTTTGCCAATCATTTGCCTCAGATTTATATGTGGAGAAAAATCATCCAACTGTTTAAATTTTTTTTCTTTGGGAAATGAAGAAACTTCCTCTTTTAGAGCTGAGAATTCAAATTTAGTGGACGGGTGCATCACTAGGAAAGATGTAATTTGGAAATGTTTTTATTGAACTCCTTAGCTTTTAAATTTCCCAACCTTTCATGTAGCAGTGAGGTTTTTGCAGCTCATTAAGGGTCAGGTTTTTTACTGCAAAGGTACCTGTGGCTGCTGTCGGCTTCTAAAGTAAGGTGCCTTCCTCTATAACTGAGTAGGATTTTTTCCTTTTAAATCCCTTTTGGATTTAGGGAACCTGTTTTTTAATTCCTCCTGCACACACCTTCTTGGACAGAAGTACCCTGCCCAGTTAAGCTTATCTTTTCCTTTCCCTTTGTTCTTTGTGTTGGCCCAAGCCAACACAAAGTGGAAAAGTGGAAAATGAGGTCCAAGACAGTGTTGGGCTGGAGGGTAATGAGAAATACAGAGAAACTTCACTTGGGAGGAAGATTGATGAGCTCTATAAGGAGTCTTAGATAAGACGAGGGAGCAGGGAGAGGTTTGGGAGGTTGTAGATTAAGGAGAAAACTGCAAAGACCTGGATGTGCTGGGAGCCTATGAAGAGGGATGGGGATAATGGAGTTGAGAGCAGCAGAGCAGGGAGGCAACGATACAGAGGGGATGGAGAAAGTCTTGGAGGGCCAGGGAGGGGAGCAGTGGCTGTAGTGGGGCTGGGGGAGAGACATGGAGAGGGAGCCTGGTGGATGGGAAGCATGCACAGGATGGGAGTAACTAGAGATTTAGGGCAGTGAAAAGTGAGAGGAGGGACTCATATCTTGTTGTTCATGGATATGGGGATTAGCATGGGAAGCATTGTAGCAGGAAATTAGGATGGGAAACAGAATGAGGAAAGTGGGAAAGGAGTGAAAGAATGAATATCAGGGAAGAAAGAAAATAAACTGAGTTCAAAGTGTGGTCAGAAAAGCCCTTCTAGAGCTTTGCTTTCCCAGCTGTCAGCAGGTGAAACCCACTGGCAGAGTATGTCTGTTCTCCCTTCCTGCAGTGATCCACCACAGGCTGCCATTCCTTAGGTTATTCTGAGCAGTTGGGCAAACTGGAGTTATCTGCACCGAACCTATTCCAACCCTTCTGCTCTAAGGATCAGTAGGCACTGGAATTTCAATAAACTATTACTTACTTTAACCTATGAATTTGTGCTCTGAAGAACAATATTCAAGTGCTACTAAGCTTCAAAACCAAAGGCTCAGAAAATGGGAGTTGTCAGAACTAAAGATTTTCTGGGCAACTGGTGAAATGCTTAACTAGAAATGGCTTTATTTGCTCCTGGCATCACTTTAATCTTCCTGTCAAACATGGGTAACACTTCTTTCATGCAGAGAAGTATTATGAACCTACATACACACACACAGTGCTTGAGGCTCGCTGGATGGAAGGTGCAGGGAAGGCAATACTGATTGATCGTGTTTGGAAAGGGATGGAAGTTAGAGATTTCTGATTTACTTTCTTGAATATGGGAATTTTTTTCTGCAATTTCTTGTAGAAGACACTGATTTCCTGCTACAAGTCCTGCTTATACCACGGTGCTGCTACCTTAAATTGCTCTTCACTTTGATGTTTATTCCTTTTTACCACAAGTAGGTTAATAATTGCAGCCGCCTGGAGGCTCAGGAATGGAAAGTGGGATGGTTTTGATCTATCCTTTAAAACTTGAAGAAGATTCCAGGAACTGTGTTTTTTTCTAGTGCAGTGGGCACATCTATGTATTACTACTTGCAGCTAAAGGAAGAGTAATGCTGGTAGTTCTACTAAAAATGCTTTTCTTTTACAGACACTGAAGCCAGAGGGAGTTCAATATGTTAAAAACCAGAGGCACTGGCTGGATTCTACCAATGCTGTAAAGAAAATAGGTACTGTGGGAACATCTATTTTCATCTCACTCTGTATATTCTTTACTCCCTTTCATATGAATTTTATAAAATGCCTTGATTATTTTTGTGTGTTTTTAACTTTCTGAGAAGCACTGGCAGCTGTCCAATCTCTTTGTACACTGCCCTGACGCTCTCCTTGCACAGAGATGTATCTGAAGAGACTTTGGACAGAGTCCTTCTGCAGACAAATCTCTTCTGGGTTTACTGGTACATGAATACATCACGGTTATGTGCCAGAGAAGATTATATTCCCCTTATGCTGTCTTTGTCCTTTCCCTGATGCTGTCCTGGATGCACCAGAGCTTACTAAAGAGGCAGACACTGTAACTTATTCAAAAGAATTTCTTCAGTGCTGAACTGCTGGAAAGTCTCAGGTGTGACAAAGGGTGAGAGCAGTGAAGTGTCTGGTGGGCAATTTAGTCATCCTTTGCTTCTGGGGGATTCCACCTATGACTGCTGAGTCAAGTCTGACAGAGACCTGGAGAGGGTTATCTTGAAATAAACTTGATTTTTATGCTGAGATCCTGTTTAAAGGTCAGACTGCCTGTGGCACAGACCACGCAAAATAGTATTTTAAATGTATGCCAGTACAGATGAGTTGTACTTCAGACTTAGGAGGAGTTTATGAATAATGCAAAGGACTTCAGGTGTCATGAAACGTGCATTTTACTTTCTGCAGGGGGTGCAGACTCATGGCTAAGCAGGCACAGGATGTGAGAATAGCTGCAGGTCAACAATGTCTATCACAGGAAAAATAAGTGGTCCTGTTTGCTCAGCAGTTGTTTTCAGATGAGCAGGAAAGTGAACATGTCAAGAGAGTTCCCTGCTTCATGTATTTTCTCTTGTACCCTTAAAAACAGCCACCCTGTGCATCCCAAGTGCCAGTGCATCTTTCTCAGGCTCTTTATCAGCATAACGGGTTGGTTTGGGCTGCTGGTCCTCATAAAAATACTTCAGCGTAACAAAACTCATTTCAAATCTCCCAGCCACCTCCACACATTTTTTTTCTGCTGCTGTAAAATGAAATGGCTTGTGGGAGAAAACTGCCATGGGAAGACTAAAATGGATCCTGCAGCCAGAAAGCCGTCTGTAGTGAGAAAAGCCAAAAATATCTGAGGCAGGCACCAAGTGCTGAGATGAGCTGAGGTCTGTGAGTGTGGCATTGCTTTCTGCAGGCCACGAGCCTCTTGTTTCCTCATGTTTGCCTGCCTTCCACCATGGTTCTGTTTATAGGGTACCCTGAAGTGCAGCCTGCAAACCACTATTGCTTCCAGAGAGAGAGAAACAGGGAGAGAAGGAAAGGCCTGCTGCAAAGGACTTCTGCAGGTTTTGAGTGCATGCATTATATAAAGACCAAAACACTTAAAAGCTGTTTTTTGTGAATGAATTACCCAACTCCCTTTGCTGGCAAAATGAGGCTGGCATTATCATGAGGTCACAGAATACTTGAGACCTCTTTTGGAGCTAAATCCAGGAAAACTATGTCCTTAGCCTGTGGATCTCTTTGTTTCCTGATCTGCAGTGGAGGAGCTGGGAACTTTATGTAAAAAAAGAAAAGGGAGGGAAGGTTTTTTCTGAACTTCAACAGATAGCATGGTTAAGTGTTGGTAGAAATTCCAGGTCTCTAATTGTTTTTCACCCTCTGCTTTTCACCTCTGCTGGTTGCAGATTCCATGCCTGCACCTGTCATGGGGAGCCACTTCACACTGCAGTGTTGAGCCAGAGACTCCATCAGTGGCTACAAACTTTGCACTGCTGTGAGAAAGCTACATGTGCCAATTAGGTTTGATTTAGCAGGCATAATTCCTCTGCCAGATTCACTGGGTTTTAATTAGGAATGGGACCTCCTACAACTGGTGGTTCAGCACACAGTTCAAACTTTTTTGTGTGTTCTTTTGCAGCAAAAGGACAGACATAGCTCTTAGCTTTAAAAAAGAAAAGGAGAGGAACTAGGCAGCTGGAGGCATTGCTTCTAAGTTAGATTGATAATATATTACATTATTAAACAATTGAGTTATGCACAAGAAAAATATGACACAGATTTCATGAAGACAAATCACGACAAACCAGTCTAATTTCTCTCTTTGTCAAGGTAATTTGCCATCAGATAAATGGGAACAAGTGGCTATGACTACAGATCTTTATGAAAAGGCAGTCAAAGAGAAGTTTGCAGTGACTCATTCTCAAACACATTTTTGGAGGGAAGAAGGATGTCTTGGTGCTCTATCCCAGGTGACTAGTAAGAGCTTGGCTGAAGGACTAAAGAGCATATGTATAGAATTTATAAATTACACCACCCTGGGAAGGGTTGCAAAACCCTGGGGCAGAACTACGTTTCAGAGTTATCTCAGTGCCCTAGAGAAGTGTTCTGAAATAAAGAAGGTGAAGTACAATCAAAAGCAGAGTACTGTAGTTAAAAAGGAGAAACCAAATCCTCAAATATACCTAAGGGAGAATAGTTGACTGACTATAAAGTAATGCTTTCTAATGTCCAGTCTAAACCCCCCCGATGCAGCCTTGAACCATTCCCATGCACCCTGTCACTGGGTTACCGGGGGGAAGAGATCATAGAATCACAGGATAGTTTGGGTTGGAAGGGACCTTAAAGATGATCCAGTTCCAACCCCCTACCATAGACAGGGAACCTTCCACTAGACCAGCTTGCTCAAAGCCCTATCCATCCTGGCACTGAACACTTCCAGGGATGGGGCAGCCACAGCTTCTCTGGGCAACCTCTACCAGTGCCTCACCACTCGCTGCACATTGTCCTCCTCAGGAAGATGGAGAGAGCAGTGGGGTCACCCCTCAACCTCCTTGTCTCTGAACTAGACAAGCCACTGCTCACAAGACATCCTTCCACCCGTCCTTTCAGCCCTTTCTCCAGCTTTGTTGCCTTCCACTAGATGCTTTTGAGTACCTTAACATCCTCCTGAAACTGGGGAGCCCAGAACTGCCCCGTGGATTCAGTGTGAGGCCTCACCAAGGCGAAGTCCAGTGGAAGAATCCCCTCTCCTGACCTGCTGGTTATTCTGTATTTACCACACCCCAGGCTGGGGTTTGCCCTCTTGATTCATCCTGAGCCTGCTGACAGCCAGGTGGCAATCCTGGGGAGGGGGCAAATCTGTATGTATGTGTGTGTCTCCTGTTTTCATTGAGGTTGGTCAGGAATGTATAACCATTCTCAGAGCCTTAAGCAGCAAAAAAAAAATATCTACAATGTACAAAAGACATCACTGATGATTCAGATCAGCATCATTCCTCTTAATGAAGCAGTACTGAAGTGATGTTCTTTGCTGGTTACGATGCTGTTTGCTGCTAGTTGCCACCTGCCTTGAATCCAAGATTTCATGCTGCAGATCTCCTGCCAGTAGCTGAATTAGCTAAAATTTTCCAGCCAGACTTCAGTGCATGTCCATTTTTTTGCTTATCCAGAGAAGCATTTGCTTCTAAACCCACCTGTACCAACAGCTGTTGTGCTTCACCTCAGAATCAATCCTCCTTTAATGGGCAATAGAATAATGTACTTGTATAGAAATTCCTCAAGTGTAGTTTGGAATATATTCTGCTGTTTGTCAGGGTTAAAGGCACATACTGTGAGTATGTCTATTACTAAAAAGAAATTAAATGTGTGGTTTAATGTAGATATTAGTGGTCCATTTACCAAGAGAAATAGAACTGTTAGATGAATGAGTGACTTTATCTGCTAAGCCTTTTTCATTTTGTTTTAGCACTATTGTGCTGAAACACCCTGTCCTTGAGCCTTTATCCAAGGCCAGGGGAAATCCTCACTGGCACAGCAGAGGAGCAGGAGCAGAGCTGTCCATCCACATCCACCCCAGAGGAGGCATTTAGTGTTTCACTGGTGTAGTAATGCCCTTCAGAGGTGTCATTCTTTTCATGATAAAGGTTAGGAATAGAATGGGATACTTGGAAAGAAGTAATGCCAGTGAAACCGATTGAGCTGTGGATTTTCTTGTAGGGTCTTCTTATCAACTCTGCTAAGCAGCAGAGGAGAAAAATTTTCCCCTGTTCAGTCTAATTCTTAACTCTGGTTGGTATTTTGCAGATACAGAGCTGCATCCTTCACAAGGCCCCCACCAGAACAAGCTGCTGACAAAGCCAAGTGGCTTCAAGAGATATCCTAAGGCACAAGGATGGACTGTGACTGTGAGGCATGAGAACCTGACTCACCCTTCCAGAGGTGTTTCCTGGCTATTACAGCCACTGTGATAAACAGAGGCCAGTCTGAAGCTGTGCCTGGATATGTTTATGTATGGTTTCTGTACTGAGAAATAGTACAATGTTTTGATTTGCACATTCCAGCTACTGCTGTCAGTCGTTTTCATGCAAGTAGTTGTCTTTACCGTGTGCAGTTCCAGTGAGATAACAGAGTTGTCAAGCAGAGCAGAATTTGGCACACCATGTTTATTTTAAGCTTTCCTTGTGGGCCATCTTCATGTGGTGTCTTCATGTCATGAACAGAATTGTCTTTAGTCCAGTGTGACTGTTCAGTGCACAAACCAATGTGAATGCAGTACCTCAATAAAATCTGGCACTTATGTTGTATTTTTCTTAATTTATTATTTTCCCCCATCTTTGTTTCTTCAGAAGATTCTCGTGAACCTTGAAATTATTTTGATGGGAGAATTTTCCAACAAAAGGTGAAGTTAGTAAAGAGTGAATTTTTGCAGGGAAGTTCTGTTTTAACAGCTGTTTTCACTGGAAACATTATACATTGAAATGAATTGGGGTAAACATCCACAATTGTTTTGCAGATTCTGCATCAAAATATGTTGGAATATTTCTTGTGAAGCAAATGTAAAAATTTTCAAGTAGTATTTCAGTTTAGCAGGAGCACTAATTTGTGAAGTGTTGCACCTCCTTCAGGTAATGAAAGAGCTCTAATTGCACATTTTATTGCCCCAGAAGTCTTAGAACAACCAACACAGCCTTTACTATCATATTTAAGTTTTCGAGTCTTTCAAGCTTTCAGTGCTGAAATCATGAACATTAATGATAGTGATTTCTTTTTATCTTTCGAGGATTCTTCACGGTGAGTGATCAAAAGAATTTCAAAAATATTTAACCATGCTGTTGATGTTAAGGCAGTAGACAGATTATATCTTCCATTTGCAGGTGAAGCCTAAAGTATTTACCTACCATGTCAGTTTTTTCTCTGGTTATACTTCAACTTTGTAAGATAAAATCCTTGTCTGCTCTTTGGGAGTGACGTCTTTTTGTGTGATAGTGCTTGAAATTTAAACTGCAGCTGTCTGGTATTGTGCACCAAAACCCCAAAGTGCTACTCTTGTGTGAAATAATACACCAGTGCCTCCAAAAAAAGTAGAGAATATGCTGTATGCTCTTTCAATATATGCTGTTTGCATATAATATCTCCCTAAGCTGGCATTTGCCACTGTGGACTTCTAGAAAATTGAAACCACATTGAATGCACAAAGAAAGTATTTTTATAACTCCAGAACATAAACCTGATCTTCTGGCCTCATAACTTTCTTGATTTGGGCTGTCAAGGAGCAGAAGGGAAAAGGATTTGTGATTTTTGCCATGTGGTTTCCTTTGAGGATCCCAGCCTTGAGACACACATTCTGGAAGCATAGGCTTCATTTTGAACCATCAATAAAAGGCTTATGAAAGCTGACAAAAAAAAGAGGATTTAAGTTATTTTAACTGCATACAAACTTGAGCCAGCACTTCTTTAGTTTTCAAATTTTAAAGTATTAAAGATACTTAAAAGTAACAAAATATACTCTATTTTGAATGCTGCAGGCCAAAATATCTTTGATTTTTGTCTCTCGGGCAATTTCTAAGCCTTTGATCCCTCAAGTGAGAAGTTTATTTTCCCCTCAGATATTGGGCTTTTTATTAGTTTTGAGTATCCTAAGATACCAAAGTAACAGAATAAAAACCAAAATGCAAAAAAATGCTTCCAGTTCTTTGCCTGTGTCGAATGCCTGCTTTTGTTTTGTGTTAGGAAAATGCATTTCTTTGCCCTTTTAGCTTGTTATTTTGTAATTGAGGGATTCTAAATGTCACCAAAAAGTGCCTCCCACACTGGCTTGATTAGGGGCTCAGCACACTGCCCGTAACAGCTTTCAAAGTGCAGTCACAACAAGTGTGACTCCCTGTGCTTAATAGGCATAATAAGGCTTAATGTACTTATTAGGCATAGCCCTAATTTTAGCCCTGGGAACATTTTAAGCTTAAATTGCTTAAATTACCAGGGTAAAGCAAATTCAGGGCTGTTGTGCTGCTACAGAAGCCATTAAAGCTCACAGGAGCATTTTTTATTGTTTTTCAAAGTTGAGGAATTTTTCTAATCATAGGGTCAAAACAGAAATAGGAGAATTGTGTAATAGTATGGAATACTGTGGGGTATAGAAAGTGTTTGTCTCTGTGCACTGAGAGATGCCAGTGGAGCAGCACAGGGAGCAGCTCCTGATGGATTTCCCTGGGATCAGGCTGATTGCCACTGGCAGTTCTGGGGCTGGCAGCATCTCTCTTTGGAGCCCTGCGGACAGCAGTGGCAGCTCCCTCCCAAGGGATCTGCCTTTCTCATCCCTACCTTTCTCTAGATGTTGCAATATTAACAACTTGCTGTTCACTTGTGTTATTTAATCTGACTTTGGGTCTAAGCAGGTAATACCTAATCAATGGTCCCACACACTCAATTGAGTATTTAATGACCTTCTTAATTAATCACTTTATTTAAGTATAATTCCTAAAGGCCTTATCTTTTTCAATTTCTAAATTAAGGAAGAAAGATCAGAGAAAAGTCACAGTTTTACTGAGTGAAAATTCTGTCTGTTTTAATTATTTTCCTAATGTGACAAATGCTAGAGATCCTCAGGACTGTTCCAACCTTCAAGTTGTGGAGAACATGAGGCAGGAAAAGCATAGAGGTTCAGCTACTTCCCTAGGAATGCAAATGAGAAGCTTTTAAGTTTTATTCTGTTAGCCTGAAGCTCACAGGAATGCTATCTCTTAATTTGAGGTAAGGAATTTCAAAGTTTTTTGAATTAATTTAGAAGTGCTAATAGTTACAAGGTCAGAAGACTAGTTAATTAGGAGGTGTCTGAGGAAGATCTGCGTATTCTTTTCATAGCCATTTGTCTGGAAGTTTAGGAAGTTAAGAAAAAATACAAGTAGAGTTCATATTTTAACAGATACTGAATAGTGGGGTAAAGATCCATTAATATATTCCATTAAAAGCAGAGAATGAGAGAATTCTGCAATGGACTAGTTTTTTGAGAGTCAGCTCTTAGCCATACAAACCTATTTCTGGTTCAAAAAAGACATCTCTGCTACACTGAGGAACTGAGAAAAAGAAAACCTGATCCAAACAGCCACCGCCAGGATCTTTCTGAGTTCCAACACCGTTTGTTTCTGGAGCAGATCTTCACAAACAGGTGCTGGTTTCTATTGCTCAGCAGGATTAGTGCCCTTAGCATCGTCTTTCTGCTGGTTCTTGGTGACCACAAGGATGTGATGTACAGGTAGGGGTAATTGGGTTAAATATGTGGGGGTGTGTAGAGCATATTTGTATAAGATGTCTTTATATGTGAAAAATCTACCCAGGCATCTCTGAAATCCCTGTGGCCAATATACTGAAATTTAAAATTTACATGTTTTACACTTGCTTCTTAAAAACATCTTTTCAGTCCTCTACAGTATTCTTGTGCTTTTTCCAATCCCCATCCTTTAGAAAAACGGTTGAAGAGCCTGGTTTTGTACACAGAGTACATTTTGATGGCAACAGCAATGCAGAGTGGTGGAATGGATTAGTGTAAACAGTGTAAGTACAAAGAGGTGCATATAAGCACCTTTTTTGCAGCTGATGTTTCAAGATACTTTAGGTGAAGAGTATCTTATGAAACCACAGCTTCTCTCCCCTTGGTCAAAAAGAAGCAGGAGGGTGTTAAGGTCTGGGATTTTTCCCTGCTCCATCAGCTGTGCTGAGTGTTTTACCAGCTGGGTCTCACACAGTGTGACCTGCAGGTTTAGTGGGGAAATGGGTTGTTCAGGATTTGGTTGGTTGTGGATGAACTTCTGTAGAGGAGCATGGGGTTGATGGGGCAGCATCCTGAGCCTTCTGAGTCCTCATCCAGGCAAAATCTCTGTCAATTCCAGAAGCAAGAGCCAGGGTTTGTCCCCAGAATCAGAGGAGACCGAGAAGCTGCTCCATGAACATTTTATGTTGTCGATTCCCACAGCAAATCTTTGTGGAAACCAAGCCTCAGGTCAGAACCATCCCTGCCCAAAGCTGTGACTTCCTGCAGGGAGAGCAAGACATTCCTCTTGTTCCTGATGAATGACTACTTATTTCTGCAAACAAATGGAATGAAAGTACATTTCCCTTAATGAATGCACTGCAGAATTGAATCAATATTTTTGAATCAACCACAGAAAATTCAGTAAGTGGGGTCTGCTCCTTTTACAGTGCTGAATAAAAATGTCAAACGAGCACAACTCAATTATAGGAGAGGAAATAAAGCAACATACTGAACAACCAGCAAGTTACTTAAAATTGCCAGTGCCATAACTACCTGTGGGGCATGAGAACAGACAAGGCATAGATTCAGCTGTGGGAAAATTGATTCAGAGTGACTTGTTTGCAAAGTTTCAAAAATCAGTTTTTCATCCCATCTGAGCTTTAGAGACTGGTTGCACCCTTCAGTCTGTTAATGGTTTTGCTAAAGAGGTTTTGTTAGCTGTGAAGAAGTATGAATCCCAATCCTGCAGCACAGCCCCACCTCCAGTGTTAAGGCCAAATGTGGAAGAGTTGAAACTATAAGGAAAATGAGTAGCTATGAACCTACAAGTGACCAGCAGCCTGTGGCATGCCCTGGTGCTTGGCCAGCTCAGATAGACACGCTGCCTTGGCAGAGCCTGAAGTTTGGAAGCAGGAAGGTATTTGGGAAAGCATCCAAAGGGCCCACAGAGAAGGATGGTGATGGCATGCTCTGTGGAGCAGATGATTATGGGCTGTTTTCAAGTGTATTCACTGCATTTATTGATTAAGGAGTGATCAGATCATCTAGGGGTGAGTGGGAGGGAGTCTGGGTCACTCATGGGTGAAAGTTTGGGTTATTATTAACAGCAATTTGGCCTGTCTTAGGGGAGGGAAGGGAAAGGAAGGTAGAAGAGGATGAGGCTGGCATTCTGTTATAATAAGAATAATAAGAGAAACCTCTAATTCTTAGCCCTCTTCATCTCTGACTCCACTTTTTATTCATGAGTGGTGATTCACCTTTGTCTCTTATTATTCTTTCTCCTGTGTATGCATTTAAAGCACCCAGTCAGCATGGAAACTACCTCTCATATAAATGTCATCTGCTCCACGGAGACAAAATCAAAAACATCATAAAGTTACAGCAAATCTCTGCCAGCCTCACTGGTGAGTTACATGCAAGTGATTTCCTCCAAGCTTTGATGTTTTTGGGTTTGTGGTTTTGCTGCTGATTAGCATGTTAATGGGTGGCAGTTGGTGTAAAGATCCCTCTAATACGTCATAACTGGAGAGCTTGTTCCACTTGAGGAAAATAATGTTCCTTGCAGGTTATCAACAGGCAATGTTTCATATTTATCAGCTTGGCAACAGCAGGTAGTATGAGGAGCTGAAAAGTCCTCAGTGGTAGCATGTAATAAAGTAAAATAAAGTAATTTTTCTAAGTTACTCAGAATATCGCAATATCTTAAATAATAATAAGAAAAAAAGAAGTAGTAAAGTGGATGCACTGAGCAGTCAGTCTGTAGTGTTAGACAAGGGATGTGGAACAGTACTTTTTTTACCTCACCAGCTGACTGTTAATTATGAGGCAGCCAAAAATAAAACCATCACAAAACATGATGCTTTGTGCAGCTGCTTGCATGTCTTTATGGAATAGGATGAGGAAGCACAGGATATCCCAGGACAGAGTAAAATGCAGGTGCAGAATTGTGTTTTGGTGATATAATGGGACTAAATTAAATCTGGAAGTTACACTTGGGGAATTCAAACCCCCACAGAAGGAATATGCTGGTGGATCATTGAGCTGTATCTGAACAGTGCTCAGCATCCATTGCTTATTCCACATGGTAACATACAGGAAAAGGGAAACAGGAGCATCAAGCCTGCACAGTGGGGAAGGATGGAGTTAGAAAGCACTCCACAACATGTATCAGATAGCAGAAAGCCTGTGGAAGGCATTGGTCTATCTGATCATTTACAGCAGAGATAAAACCTTTGAGATGTCCTGTGCAGAACACTGGCCTGTGGACAGCCAGGTCTAGCTTTGTAACCTGCAAAAAGTCCTGTGGTCCAGGCTCATTTGGGACAAAGTTGTGAGGTGCAGTGCCAGGGACACACTGCCAATTTTCTTGTGCTGCTTGAAAAGCACACAAAGAAAGAGGAAAAGAAAGACCAGGTGAGACAAAACCATTCCCAGCCAGGGCCCATTGATGCAGAGGGGATGCAGGTGTGCTGCTGTAGCCAGAGAATCCAACAGGTTGCTTGTGTCCTTCTGTACATGCCGAGCTCACTCTGTGGTAGCCAGCAATGCCTGCAGTACAGTCACCCTGGGATTGCTTCTAATGGCAGAGCACAGACAGGTGACACATTGGCAAGTGCTCATATCCAGACCTTCACTCACGTCTGCACTTTTCCCAGTGTCAAACGTGGCAGCAGAAATGGAAGAGAAAGGTTTTGGGGAAAGTTATTTTCAGCCTTACGGATTTCAAATTCTTCCTGTTTCTGCCTCAGGAGGAAACAGTATTTGTGCAGGTTTCCAGTCTCACAGCATTAAGATGATTCAGGGAAAAGTATTTGGAGTTTTGACTTCTGGCTCATACCTCCCCTAACATTTACACTTTTCTGATTTGTTCTCTTTCAGGAACACTGTGTTCAGTTCAGTACCTAAAACTCTCGGGTTTGGCTGGAAAATATTAGACTAACTTTCAGAATCTAAGATCATCTGAACATTTTAAAGGTATGTCTTGAAACCAGTTTGGAATATGATTATTTGAACAAATGTTTGGGTAACACATAGTCTTTCCAGTCTGGAAAATGACTAGGAAGAATAGGATCCCTCAGTATTAAAGATAGATAACAGCTTTTTATGGAACAAACTTTTAGGAGGCAGAAATGTTGCACATGCTTAAGAAATGAACTGAAAGAAACACCCAGGAACCCAGGCTCTGGGAGTTAAGGAGCAGACTTAATGTATCAGTAAGCATAAATTGAGCCTGAGAATTAGATCTGTGGTTGCCCGTTATTTAGTGCTAATGAGAAGCATAAGTTAAAAAAGAATAGCGTTTCTTAATAAAGCAAAAATACCACCACAATCATTGTTTCTTACTTTAGCAGAAGGAAATATAGTAGTTTCATGGTACGAGTACATTATTAGAAGCAATATAAATGTCATCATATTTCTTTATAGACCATAGTTAATACACATCTAATAAACCAAGAATGTTGGAACTTGTACTAATTTTATCCTCAGAACACAAGACCTTTAGACATAGAAATCTCAAACCTGAAGCAGCCACTAGCTCTCAGGGTTGGAAGTTTTACAGAATATTGCTTGTTCTCATTGCAATGGTCACTTTTCCCCTCCCTTCTTCTGCTGGGACTGTGGTTCCCAGGAGCTCTGAACATCATATTCTGAGGCTTAAGAGTGCCAGGACTAAGCATTCCCTAGACTTCTGCTGTCTTTAGTGATTCTCTGCTCCTTCCCATGCTTCAAAACCCTTTGGTCCATCAGGAGACACAGAGCTTCCTGGCTGGTGGAAGTGCCCAGGGCTCTCTCTTGGTGTGGAGAAGGATGCCCAGCAGCACAGTACCTGTGAGTGGGGAGGAAAGAACAAAGATACATACAAGGTGCATATAGCTGGTTTGTAACCAGGAGCTTGGCTGGGCAGGGGGTTAGCTTAGAGATGGTGTAGTGAGAGACTCAGGTGAACGTAGACTTTTGTGGCACTGCTATCCCAGGAACTGCTTGGAGGGGAGGCAGTTGTTTTTCTGCTGCCAAAACCCCATATCTGTAAGTTCCACTTTGGATCGGTTGACTCCTTTTCTGCTGCATGCCTGCATCCTTGCAGATGGTGTCTGTAGGGCTGGATCTCCCTGGAATGATCAGCAAGCAGGTCACTGGCCCCAAGGATTAGACAAGGTGGTGTGGCAAGAGGAGAAGCTGCTCTTCCCCAAACAGCAGCAGCCCCCTCCAGCCAATAGCAGATTTGCTGCCAAGTGTGACAAGCAGAGAACTGAACTCTCAATAAATAAGTCCAGACATTTTTATTTCCTGTGTACTGAGGCTGAAACAAAATACTTGAGGACTGCCTGGCAAGCATTATATGCCCCAGCCAGAATCATTTTCACCCTTTTCCATAGCACTTTCAGCTGCAAAAAGTAATGAGAAATACTTGGCTATTGGCATTTTCAGCTCCATCTATTCAGTCTTCCAGAACTGAATGGTTTAGCTGGATGCTGGAATGTCAGAGTAAAAGACTCTTCATCCACTAATGCTCTGAGAGCAGCCACACTGGGCTTCTGCTTCCAGTGGGAACTCCTGTAATAGCCATCAAACATTTTTCAAGTCTGTGTTTTAACTCCTAAGAAAGTACACACTTGACTCACTGCTGGATGATGCTGTATGGCCCTGGGCACTGCATCTGAGTCAAGGGTGCTTTTGTCAGGTCACAGCTATAAGCAGAAGGGTCCTGATGCTGCCCCTGTGTACTGGAAGCTTTCAAAACCTCTGCTCTGAATGGCTCCAACCAATATCAGAATTAGGCCTTGAGTTTTAAGTATATATTGTAATCCTCAGTCACATTTCTGTCTTCTGTGCTTAATTTTCTAAAAAAACTCTTAGCATATATTTAATTGCACTGTAGGTGTGCATCAAGGTCTGGGCCAGAATGTCTGCTTGGTTTTGCTTGGTACCTTTCCCCACACTCCTTTTCCCAGCACGTTACAAGAGCAGAAAGAACTGTGAGATTTTTATAAGTCCCCTGAGTTAGGATTTTCTGGGAAGAGGGAAAACAAAGTTAATTGAAGTACTTTTATACTGTTGCCGAGAGTTTCTTTGATTTTTGATTTTTTAATTTTATAGATGTTAGAAATTATTGTAGATCTAATGTACTAGTAATATAACTTTAGTAGCTGAATGTTTATACACCCTGACCCCATCCTATATCAACCCCTTAGAATTCCTTAGGCTGTTTAGTCTGTATTTCAAGGTAGAATTGTAGAAAAGCGCCATGAAGCCTGTACCACAAGATAGAGACAGGGACAGAAGGACCTCCAAATCTGAAGCTTTGGAAGGCCTCCAAGAACCTGACGTGCTGTGAAGAAGACAATGAAGATGAAGAGAGGGTCCTGAGACCCCAGACCTAATTCCTGAGGGGGCGTGGAGAGGGTGGTTCAGGGGCAGGACTGGGGGAAATAGCAGAATGGGATTGGATGGACACTATTATAAAAATCTGTAACTTAGTGGTAACGGAGAGAATTCTCATGTGAATGTATTCCTGGAGCCGGTGTTTGGCTCATTAAAACTCTTGCTCACTTATCTTATCTCCTTACTGAATGCCTGGATTTTTTTCTGCACTCCTTTAAGGCATCAGTTTGGCGAGCCAGGCAGGAGAAGGGGGGATTAAATTTCATCGCATCGACCCTCAGAACCACAAACGGAGGTGAGATAAGTAAGCAATTGTTTTGGGTAATTTAGTTAGCAGCTGCAGAAAGGGTTTTTTTCCCCGGAAATTGGGAATACAGTAAGCTAGAGCTTGACTTAGGGCCCTGTAATTGCAAGAGTCGGTTTTCTAGCTTGGTAGGCGAAAGAATATTTTTTTCGCCTGGGAGAGATGGTTAGTCTCTGGTTGTTTGCTTCAGGGAGAGCACTGAAAGGGTGGCTCAGGATTTATTTGGCTGACTGTGGCCTGTGGGGGAGGGACGCCTCCCTATTTGATTTACTCTTTCGTGTCTGAAGCAGTGGTGCTTGGAAAGGAGTTCACAAGGTATTCCTGAGACCTGTGGGTTCGAATCCTAGTGCCATTAGCACTCGAGGCCTTGAGACAGCCTTAGGTGCTTACCTGTGTCCTTCCTGTCTCAAGCATTTCTTCAAAAACTCGTCTGTGTGGCTGATGGGATGATGGGAAATCAGGGAAAGATGAAGTTTCTCTAGTAGCTTGAGAACTGGAATGGGAACACTTCTTTGGAAGGGTACCTTGATTGCTTTTCTGTGCCCCAGTCTCCCCAGTGTTGAGCAGCAGTGAGTGGTTGGAGCTGTGCTGCAATGGTAGCATTTAGCAGTCAAGGGCTGCCTGTTCCAAATTGCTTTGCTCCTGAACCCAGTTATGGTTGCTAAGTGACAAAAACCTAATTGTCTTTCATGACTTTGACTAAGCCAAGCATTTAAAAGCAAGACAGTGAAGTGCTAAGGACAATGCAGCTCTCCTGCTGTCCATATAACAAACCAGGTTTGGTACTAATCTGTTTTCTTAGAGTAGGCAAAGGTGTTTGTTTGCTGTTCTTCTCCAGTAACTTTATTATTCCTGAGAGTATTATAGAGAATTACATTAATTGCTATGGTAATTGGAAAAGGAAGCAATTACTTTCAGCAAATAGCAATTACTTCACCTTCCCAAATTTGCCTGAGACCACACCTGGCCTTCATCCCAGATTTATAACAAACATTTTTTCTGGAAGTTAAAAACGAAAAGATATTGCTGTTCTTTGGTGGGTAGGGCGTGCAAATCTGCATGTTAGAGATCTTATCCATGGCCAAACTCAAAGGACATAAACAAATACTTAAAAATCTCCTGACTTTCGTAAGCATTTCATCTTAGTGGTGGCTTAGTACTGCTTTTTTTACAGGGCATGTGTTTGCTCTGTTAACATAAGAGTGTAGTGATGAAATATCATAGCATTAACAGTACTAGAATGCTACAGAATGCCTCACAAAGACATTAAATTATATCTTAGAGATCAAATTCCCTAAGTTGATAATGTGCATAATAGCTTTCCCCTGTGTTTCTTTTGGTGTTTTAAGCAATGTCTTTTACCAGGTACTACTTCATAAACTGTTTTGGGTTTGGTTTTTTTGTGCCTGACCTCCACTGAAAACTTGTTGACAAACAGCTCCAGCAGTGTCTGGCTATTCACAGCAGCCTTCCTCAACAGCACTAATATTCATTCAACCTGCCAGAATGAGAACCCTCCAAATTGCTAATTACCAAGGTGCTGGGCGGTTTGCAGGAGTAAACTGAAAAATATTTAGTCCTTGCTTTTGCTTGGAAAGCTGGATGGCATTTTCTGCTCTGTTTGTGCTCTCTGGTGCAAGGCCAGCCCTGGAAAGCCCCCAGGGGTACCTTAGGAAGGGATGTTTTCATCCAGGCAAGATGAAGGTGGAGCTGGAGGATCGATAAGAATCGATGCCCTGTTTCCCACCTACCTTCCACGTTCAGAGCTGTTCTTCAGGGGCTCCACAGCAGCACAGTCTGTAGCTGGAGGCTGGAGTCAGCACAGCAGGCTGAGGAAAACAACAGGAAGCTCCCACTAAGTTGGCTCTACTAAAATCTTCCATATGTGCTCGGTAGCCCAGGCTCGGTTTGCCATGACGCAGGCACACCCCAAATCCTTCAGCTGTGGTTCATCCTCGTAGAAACTGTGTTTTCTCTGGAGAAAGAGCTCTGCAACCTTAAATAATGTTGATGTTTTTCACTGCTGCTTATTTCTAGTGTAATAATTTATGGCTGTGGGCCTGATGGGCAGAGTAAGTGGATTCCCTGGGGGTTTGCTGGCTGAGAACACTTGCTGAGCCCTGAGCAGCACAACTCATAAACACCATGTTAAGGCTGTATTTGCTTTTCATCTCAGCTTTGCTCTGTGTGCCAGCAATTTGGAGCAATAATTGACATTACCTTGAGATCTAAAGGTCTGCCTGCACTTTTTTGTGAGCAGACATGATCTCACCCTGTGCTTGGTAGGAAAATACCATCTCCAAACAATGGATTAGCAAAGAAAGCCCTGACTCTCTGCTGATAGCAGCATGTGCTCAGCTTCAGGACTGTACCCTATGGCTCACAGCCAGCCTGGAGCACAGGCTTGGGGAGGACGGAAAAGAAAGATGGACCAGTCTAAAGCTGGAGTGAGGTTTAGAAAACAGACTGTAGCATACTTCTCCATCAAACCATGTGAATTAAGGACTTTGCTGCATCTCCAGATACCTGGATGTAATTAAAAATCTTGCTTGGTATGAATTAATGTGATTGGAGTCAGAATTCATCTTGCTAGGTGCTTTCTTTAAATGAAATCTAACCTAATTATACAGACCAGTTATCAAAGAAACTGCATCACAACGCCCTGGGCCCAATTTCAGATTATGCCCCAATGGTTTAGTGTTTTGAATAGTGCAATGCTGCAAGTTTGGACACCATGTGAGTTTTAAGTGATGCAAAAAGTGTGTGAACTCCACTGTACATGTTGTCTTCCAACACAGTTTTCAAATAGCTGTTCAAATAGTTTTCCAGCTTTATTTATGTGGCTCAGAAGGGTAAAGGACTGAAATAAAACAGCTTTTCCAACAAAGGCATGTAATTAAAACCTGACATTCAGCCACTAAAGAATTCCCCAATGGCCAAATGAAAGCTGAAGAGTGTTGAGGGACATCAGTGACGTGCTAAGCCAGATCTGCCTTCGCCTCTCAAATTAGAAACAATCAGAATTAACTGAGAAAAAAAATTGCTTCAGTCAAGTCAAATTTTAAAAGATACTGAATTATTAGAGTGAGGTCAATTCACCGGGAGCGTGAAGAGCAGCTGGGAATGGGAATTGATCAGCAATATGGATATATAGATAATGAAAACCAAACTGTTCAACAAAATTGTAGCAATGTTGGGTTTTATCTCTTCCCAGACAATTAACAAATCTCTCCGTTATAGAACTGATTAAAGAGCTGAGGAAGTCCCATTCTGTCATGGCAAAGGATTGCAAGAGAAGGCATCCAAGTGTAAAGTCTGGGTATTGCCCCTGCCTTGTGAGAGCTGCTCTCCAGCAGCCCCCCTGAACACACCAGGCCACTGGCTCTTGGTACCTGAACTCCCTGTGTTTGCTTGAATTTTTGTTCAACATTGTGGTTTTCACCAACAAGACCAAATAAAGAACCTGAAGCACAAAAGATGGGTAAGATACTGTACCTGGTATTTCAGGGCAAGTCAAAGAGGAAGCTGTTTTATTCCTGAGTATATAAAAGCAGATCTAATTAGCAGGATTTTAATGGACCTGCCAGATTCTGTGCAGACCATGTGCAGTCCTCCTAAGGGACTGAGCCAGCACCTTCCAAAGAGAAAGACTGAGCTGTTGCAAGTTAAGTGAAAATGTGACCATCTTTAATGATGGGCATAAAATTTTTATGTAAAGGCACAACTAAGCTTACAATACTGGAACTGACCTCTGACTGTGATCCTTTCACATAACCCAGAATCTTACTGGGAGAAAAAGCATATAATTTCCGTAGCCAAACAGTATAAATTATAATGAATTATCCTTTGAGCAAGCTACTCATCCTCAATGTGTATATGTACATTTTGGGAATATAGGAATTTTAAAAATGCTTCCTAAGTGTATATCGAGACTCCACCGAAGTGCTTTCATCCTCATGCAGTGCAAATGTAATTCACTTTTGCAATTCGTATTCCCAGTTTAAGTGAAGAAAAAGACAACTTAGACTTTTAAAAATGATGGTATTAGCATGAAAACAATAGACATGTTTCTTTTGGCACCATGGAAAAGCTGCAACAACCATTTCTTTCAAGAAAAGACATAAACGCCATTAATTTAAATTACCAGGGAGCAGTTGTGGAGAGTAACTAACAAAGCATTTGCTGTTAGAAAATAAAAGCATCCTTTTATGCATATGAGCATCAGTGATACTGGGGGAGTTAAGACCACATTAAGAAGCTTCAGATGCAAATTCACTATTAGATATCTTTAGCATGGTCTCTGTGACTTTTAGTTATTTCATCATATCTCTGTAGTAACTTCATGATACAATCCTGCTCCCAGTCTCTTCTCTCCCTTTGTCTTACAAAGTACATACAAGTGAGAAAATAACGTGGAATCATACAATGTTCAAGGTTCAAAAAAAATAAAATTAACTAGGCTAGTTTTAAGTTGACATTATCCATAACCTCCCACCCAAACCATTCCCCCCAGCCCAAGCCCTGCTGTACAAGCAAAGTAGTTACAACACAGGAAATATGTGTAAAAGGCAGTGGCTCTCCCAGCATCAGGTGTGGACTGTAACATGTGGCTTTCCATCCTGGATTCCTCTGAGAGTCCTGCAAGGTCCTTGCCATTAACTACTGCAATTAGTGTCTCATGTTTCAAAGGCCTCAGATTGGTAGCAATGATGTTTTTTGACAGGGCCCCTTGCTGTCCTAGTTAGGGATTGCTATGGATTGGCACATGAACAGAGCACAGGGTGGGAGTGGGGGTCTGCACATATTTCTCCTGCTAAAAGCAAGAGCCAGTCGAGGCAACAGCCCAACAGGAGTTTTATACTGCAGTGTAGACTGGTGGAACAGAAGATGTTTTCTCAAACTAGCAGTTGAGGAAGGGCCAGGACAAATGTTAACTTTTCGGCAGCCTGCCTGTGCATGATTCAGTATTTCGGACATCAGCACTGCTGAATTCAGGATTGCTCAGTTGCCACCCTAAACCCATGCAAAGGTTCTTTCAATGCAGCAGCTGCCTCAGTGTGCCCAATACCAGGTGCTTCCAAGGAAAGAGCTTAAACAAAACAGCAGTAGATGGCTAAGGAAGGATAACAACGTGCCAGTGGGGGAAGGAAGTTTCTTTAATCTTCTTCAATTTGTCCTGAAAGCAAGAATTCTTGCTTATGTTTTGTAAAAACAAGCAGATCTTTTAAAAGCAAAGCAAAACAGATACAGCTGCAAAGGGTACATTTGTCTCACCTTATTTTAACAATCTAAAAATGAGCTGGTTTCAGCTATTTGTCCACACTTCTCTTACAGACAGCAACAAGTCCTTGGCAATTCATCCTGGCTCAGGAGAGAGATTTCACCCTGGAGCAACATGTGTTCCTGCATTTTCTGTTGAAAGGGATCCAGGTTGCTGTCTTGGAGCAGAGACCAGCCTTTCAGATCTTTTTAGGCAGGTGAGATGAATCCCAAAGACAAGACTGTGAGATGTGCTTAGCATTAACTGTAGGGATACACTGAAAGCAGAGAGATCACTAAAGAGTTTTGTCCACCTCTCACAGTTCCCGCAAATGTTTATGGGAAATATCAGATGCAGATCAATTCATACTTGGATTAATATAATCAGTATAATGGATCTTGCCCAGCAGAAAAACAGCCAAGCGAACACCCATTGGTACTGAAATGAGTAAACAAGGATCCAAAGCTGCCCATCATGAATGCTGCTGGTAACTTTGCCTCAGCTAAGGATGCTCCCTTTGCTCCTGCTGTTCTCCAGCAAAGCCATCAAACCTTTGCAGAGTAGCAGGAGGGAGGTGACTGGTACATGGTGCATCTCTGACTGGGAGTAGCAGCAGGGAGGCATTTAAATTTCAGTGACAAGTGGTGTGTGACATCCTAGCAGAGCTGTGGGATGGCATCCCTTCTCAGAATCACAGAATAATTTGGGGTTGGAAAACACCTTCATAGTCATTGAGTCCAACTGTTCACCCAGGGCTGCCAAGCCCACCACTAGACTGTCTCCAAGTGCCACATCTGCACATCTTTAGGGAAAATCTGTTGTATAAGGAGGTGTCTCAGGCTCAGAAATGTTGAAACGGCCATACAAAATGTAGATAATGACTTTAGTGGAAGATAATTCAGACATTGCATTGATTAAATGCTGGGGGGTTTTGCCCAGTCTGAATGGAGGAAATGCACTAAACCATTTATTAATTTCTGAAACACATACTTAAAAAAAAAAAAGAGGACCAGTTAATTTGCTGAGAACATAAAAAGTCAAAAGAAACTTACTTTTTAAGAATTGCTATTATCCTTTACCTGTGAAGTGTCTCTCTTCTTCTCTAGAAATGTTTTGAACATGTCAGAAGTTTAGGCTACTCTAAGGAGTGGTTATGAAAAGCAGAGAGCGTGTAAAAAGCAATGTAATGGTTGGCTCAAAGAGGGAACATTTTGTCTTCTGAGAGCCAGATTCTGACCATGCTGATCAGAGCAAAGCTGTCCTGCTTCACTGACTTTCTTTTACTAGTTCTTGTCCATGGCAAATGGACATTTTATTTTATAGCTGCACATCATACTTGTTCTTACACACCATCTGCAGTTTTGTCTGCTTCTCCTCAGTGATTATTCCTCTTGAAAGGAAAAGATCAAGCAAATTAATGGACAGCATTCACCATGAATCCTTCCTCCTTTTCCTTTAGGACATTCCTGAAATGCAAATGTTGGGACCAAGAAATGATTCAATACTCTTTAAGACAGGTGTCTGTGTCAGGGTTAATTAGATTTCATCAGGTAGCCAGATATTCCTAGAGAGAAAATCTTTGTTAATCATAAACATCTGGCTTGGATTTTGTAGCACACAGTCCAGTAATATCACGGAATAAAAGACTGGGAGCTGACGTGGCCTTTCTTCCCAGCCAGATTTGACTCTGGCATTTAAAATGCATTGAGTGACTTTGTCTTTTCTGACAGGTGAGTTCTGACCTGAAGAACAACCTGTGAGCCACATTCCCTTAGGTCAGAGCCTGGATTTGAATGAGACGGGGGGATCAGTATCCACTGTACAGTTTATGGCCCCTTTCTGGAACTATCAGTTTGTCTTCAATAATTCAAAATATGAAGCATGCAAATTATTGTCTAAAGCCCAGAATAAAAATGGGTCATGGGCTTAGCATAAAGCCTAATCTCAAACAGGCTGCATCATGAACAAGGGTGATCATGTTGTGATGAAATCCAAGCTAATGGAGCAGGTTGCTGCTCTGAAGGGCATGTGTGCTTCAGCTTTGCAGTCCAGCATCTTTTCCTCTCAGATGATGCAATTCCATCATAATCCTAAATCCTGATGTTGTGTAACAGGACAATTACATGCAGGAGAAAGCAGTGGGAGCATCAGTTTGAGGTGGGGAGTGTTTAATGCATATTCTCAGAGCTTTTTGCTGCAGACAGAAATTGTTCAAATGAGTAAAGAAATACATTTGATTCTTTGAATCCTATGGGGTTGTTTTGTTAGCCGGAGACATTGCCCACAGCAAACATTTTTAATTAGTGACTCTCTAGCAGTCGTGGTACCTTTCTCACTTGCCTTAGTTTGAGGACAGCTAATTTCTGTGTTTATCTGGTCTGCTTGGCATGTACATGATGTGCTAATGAAGAGAGAGAGAACAATAATGACGCTCAGCACTTACACAGCACTTAATCCATTTTGCTGCACAAATATTAACTGATGAATCTTCACAAAACCCCCAAGGAATAGATTAATACTATTATCTTTCTATTTAGAGAAACAGAAGCAGAGGTGAAAGACTATGAAAAGGAAACAGAAGTGCACAGATGTATTTTTCTAAGTTCTTTATAGCTTATGAAAGAGGCTTGTAGATTGTTTATAAATCTGATTACAATTTATATTTAGGTGTTACAGGAATATTAAATCTTGCCTTCCCCTGGCATTACTGGGAACCTGACAAACTGCAAGCAGAAACATCCTTAGAACTTAACTGAAGGATGAGGAAATTAAACCATCAGAGAGGACTTTTCTTCCCAGTGTTTTATTTCAACAGACATTAAAGATAGTAAAGACTTGGAAACAATGAATAAAAATCACCCATCTCTGTTAGGCACTGCTCCCCTGCCAGGCTGCTCCCTCCAGCAGGGATCATCCTGCTCCCAGTCCTGCCTGGGCTGCTTTTGGACCAGGTGCAGGTCCCCACACCACAGTCCCTGCACCTGACTTTTGAATCTAAAAGGAACAAGAAAAAAGACACTTGGGTTTGGACAGATGATAATCACTGGCTGTTCTATCATCCAGCCTTTGAAAAGCTCCCCAGTACTTTTTTAGTAATGTTGAATATACTTGGTTCCAAAGAGCAGAAATTAATTTCTCCTGCAAATAAGACACTTCATTCTATGGTAGCATTACTGTCCTTGAAGAAACACAATATATAAATTAATTTTACAGCTTGTATTCCTTGAAAGATACATTTGCCCTTTCAAAACAGAGATATTATGTTCTCAAAATCCCCTTTTAATTGAAAAGCCTCCTGCTGCCTCCATGCAGGAGTGGATGTTTTCTGATTACCACTAGTCAAACTTCAGGGTTGATGCATTTCCCATTCAAGGGAGAGCAGGATAAACTCATATTAATGGAAGATAGGGAGCAATGTTAGTCTCAGGGATTAAAACAGATGGGCTTGCTTCAACTTCCATTGAGTTTGCAGAGAGGGAGCAAGAACTTTTTTTAGACAGAGCCCATTGAGTTACATGCAATGTTTTTATACACAGGATATATAATGAAAAATGTATTTATATCCTTTGTGATGTCTACTCTGCAAGCTGAGCTGTGAGTCTCACCATGTCAGTTTGCCTCCTTTCTGCATGGAGAGTGGTGCTGCAGCATTTTGTGGATTAGCCTGTGAATAGCAGAGACCACACAATGGCCAGGACAGGAGACAGGAGGAACTTGGTGAGCCCTGGCCTTGCCAGTCAGGCCAGGACACAGCTCACAGCTCTGCAGCAGCTCTGCCAGCCCACCTCTGTCAGGATGAGCCTGGGTGTTTGGCCAAAGCACAGGGTTTAAAAAGCCATTGCTGCACAGGAACCAGAGCTAAAGACAGATCAAAGAGAACAAAGCACCTAACTTTTACTTAGTTATCCCTGGTTTCAACAAGTTGTCCAGGATTTTCTTCTGAAGTACCACAAACTGTAAGGTAACTTAGAATTTCCAAAGCTGAAGGTGGTGCTGAAGATCCTGCCCTCTGCCCTGAACATCAGTGTGTGTTTGTACTCCAGGTTCATTGGAGCAGCCTCCTGAGTATAGAAGACTTTCCTCCCCAGAGTCTTTTCTCTGAGGCATCAGCAAATGTACAGGTATTACTTTGACATCACAGGTAGACCTGAATTCTTCAAATCTTCCCTTGTGTTCATTAGTTAATGTATTTCTATTTGTTTTCTCTCAGGGCTGCCATGACCCCTTACAGACCATGACTCATGAGAAGCAATGTTGTGCTCACACCTTTGTACAGCTGTGGCTTCCAGCTCACTGTGCACTTGGCAGTGAGTCTCTGCTGGTGGTTTTGCTGCCTGTAGTAGGTAAGTGCCTTTTCTCAGGCTGTGTTCCTTTCTCCTCCTCACTTACTGTTAGTCCTGTAGTCCTGCCACCACAGACATTTAAGGTGCATAATGACCTGAGCCACTTTGAGAGTTCTTTATTTTCGGTAAGAAAATGTACCATTTTCTCATGTAGCTGTGCAGCAAATGTTGCAGGTAATTTCTTTTAGTGTGTTTTGCCACTCTGTGATGAGCAGCTCTTTGGGGGAGACTGCAGCCATGCAAAGCTGCACTCACTGGCCTGGAGCCAGGGTAGTGTGTGCCCCTTGTGGGTTCCTGTCATGTCTGCTGCCTTCTCTGAGTTTTAACTCTGACCAGCTTAATGCTTTGCACTTTTTGGTTCCCGAAGGAGAACAGTGAAATTGCTCACAGTGATGTCCCAATAAATTTTCATTGCAGTAAATTAAACCACAAGTGGTTGCAGGACAAAGAGGCTGTTAGTGACTCACGCTATTTCTTTTGGGTTGGTTCTTCTTTTTCTTAATTTTATTTTACCAGAGACGTCTGCACAAAGCAATGCACTTAAAATTGTTCATTTGACTGAACTGGCCCCATTCAATTCCTCTGGCAAGCAGAGGAACCACAAACCCCATCAATGTAATTTTGTTTTTTCAAGTGAGAAAATGCAAGTGTGTCCTATGTCAGTATAGACAAATTGAACCTCATTGCACCTTCCAGTCTTCCTAAACCTTCCTGTTCTCTGCAGACCCCCAGGTGTTTTTGGGAAAAGTGCCTCCCCAGCAGGGCTGTGGATTTCCAGGGGACAGTAAGGGCAGGTGGATGGGGCTGATCTCTGGTATGAATCCACGAGCTTTTGAGAGAGAGACTTAAGGCAGAAACTAAACCATATTAAAAAACATAGGATTCTAGCAAGTATGAAGAACATAATTGTCTCATCCCTTTGCTTTTTAATGGAGTTTACTCCCACTAATATATACAAACATATTGATTTCTCTTTTGAATCACTGATAAAATGTTCTTTTTCAGCTTTGCCTTTCCTTAGGCTGCATTTGTTACTGGTGTCAATAAATCATGATGTTGAGCTAGATGAAAACACTGCTCTGTTACCTCTGGTGCTGCCCCTGGTCTGTTCCATCTCCATTACTCTGTGACATCTGCTGGGATCAGCCCGTGGTCAGAGATGCTCCCTAAGGGCACTGCTGTACTGGGGAGGCCCACAGCAAGGGGGCAGAGGCTGCAGAGATTCTGGCCATCCTTCCTAGTGTTTGCTGGAGCTACCAAACCAGCCCTTGGGGTTTTAAATTGTGAGCTCTGAGACACGAGGGATGCAGTGAATATTAATTCTGTTATATATATGACTGGAGCTTTTCTGGGGAAGGTGATAAGGCAGCACTGACCTGGTAAGGGCAGCTCAGCATTTTAATGCTAAAAGGAAATGGCAGGCTGTTCAAATGGGATCTGGTGTTTTATTCCTTGGAAATCTGAGAGAACTGTGTCAGTGAAAGTGGTTTGAGGCCTTCTGCTAAATGAGGTGCTTGAAAGGAAATGATCTGAGTGGTCAGGTCAGGAGTCTTTTTACTGAGCTGGGAGGGTGGATTCTGCTTTCACATGTTCCTCACTGGGCTTCCTCTGATTTCCTTTGTATGAAATGGGAGGTTTTGGCTGAAAAAAAATATCTATGAAGTCATCTTTGGAAAGGACAATGTAGTTTTCTCTGTTCCATCTCATCAAACAAACCTTCAGAGGCACATTTACCAGATTAGGGCTGGAAAACCATCTCAGGCTGCTTAGTCAGATCATCAGCTTTGGCTTTTTAGCTTTGCTTCCCAGGGAGGTGACAGAGCAGGGCTGTCTGTGCCAGCAATGGACATGCTGCCATGGATCCTCTTTTCTGGGGAACTGGACCACAGCCATTGAAGAGCTTTCATTTTCCAATAGAAGGATGTTAAATAAAATCAGGATTTAGTGCACTTTATGGCCCCTCTACTAGGACAGAAACTGGGAGCAGCAGGTTTCCACTATTTGCTTTTCCTCTAATTCCAGGTATTATTCAGCTGGCTGAGACTTCTAATACAGTCTTTGTATTGGCATGAAAATACCAGCATATCACATGTCAGGTAAATCTTTTTTCTTATCAATGAATAAATAAAGCAGTTACTTTCTAGCATATTATTGCAATGACAGCACTAACAATAAAAACTGAAGAGCAGTTACACTTTGACACAGTTGAAAGATAAATCTGGACTGATCCTTATCACTAATATAAGAAGCTACTCTCATTTATTCTGCCTCTCTCATTGCAATGAACTGCCTTTTTACACTGACCCTTTGCTAGTTATCTTTTGTGATGCTGAAGAATCCTATCTGGTCTGCATCTCCCAGAATGCTGAAAGGGCTATTGTGCTTCACCTGGTTGCAGACAATACCCTACTGTAGTCAACTTGAACTCAGTGCTCGAACCAAGTAAGGCTTCCCTTAGACTGCCAGGGCTCCTGCACCTGCTGGGCTCTTCTTGCTTGCTTGCATATTGTTCTTTTACTACAGACATTCATTGTATTTGTGGTTGTTGAGGAAAGCAGGAGTTTTCTGCTGGGAAGATCAGTAAACACAGGATCGAACTGCCTGCGGTGACTGTGAAGCCTCTGGTAGAGCTTAAGCAGGGCAGATAGCCCCAGGGATGATAAATACAGATAATTCTGGCTTGGGACAGAGAAATAGTCTGTACAACCACAAGGCCCCTTCTAGCTAGATTTGCCCAGGTTTCTATCTAGCACATACATTATTAATCTGTATATTAGCGTCCCACGCTCGTGCATTTTAATATCACTCATACTGCAGTGAAATTTGATTTCGCCAGGAGAACATTCACTCAAAATTACCTTGGGCTATCTGCAAGAATGAAGAGAGTATGACTTTTGCATCTAAATACAATGATGTTTCCATGACAGAAAACTGGTGAGCCGTGGCTGATGTTCTGGAGAGCAGTCCTGGGGTGAGGGTGCATTGCTGTGCCCTGAGCAAGGCTGGGGCAGCCTTCAAGGGATGCCTCAAACAAACCAGGTAAAGCAGAGCCCCAGGTCAATCCCAAAGGTTTGGACCACTGAGAAACAGCTACATTAGAAAAAGACAGTGAGAGGCTTTGTAGGAATAAAATTGAGAGTTCAGTTTGTTTCATAGGAAGATAAAAGGCTGGTTGCCTAACTCAGTGGAGCCACTCACTGGACCCCCAGCACTTCCCTGCTCTTCGATTCAGGGCAGTCCTTTGGTTACAGCTCCTGGATGCCAAAGTGAAGGAGAACTCCTACACTTACTGTACAGTGAGATCCTGCAGTTTAACTTCTTTGCCCTCTGAAAAGAGAGGCTTCAGCCCTCAGATCTTCCCAACAAGAAATGCAAAGCTGGTCACACAGGCTCAGCAAACCAACCTGCCAGTCACCTTCCCTCTGTTCCTCTGGAACACTACAAATTCCTGTAAAACATCTAAACCCTGAGTGCAGCTCCTGCACCAATTCCTACAGTGTTTCCCCTCCCCTTCTCTACCCTCTGAGCCTCTCTGGTGGGCCAAGCCAGCAGTTCTGCTGGCAAAGATGGGATTGATCAGCCAGGGCACCATGCCTGTCCCTGAATCCTCAGATTTGCTCATATTTGTATCTGATATGGTCACCACAGAAAACATGGGAGGAAAATAATAAAAGCAGTAGAGCTTTTGTGTATTTGTGACTTTTCCTCTTTTTCTCCCAGTACAGATTAGTGGTGTCCTTATTTACTTTTGTTGTGCCTCCAGTCTTGGTGGTTATTAATCACCACAAATACTTACCATGTTCCAAGCTGCTTCCTGTACAACTCTTCATCCACTCACTACATTTATTGCCTGGTTTTCTCAACTTCTGTTTGTGGCATGATGGTTTTTGTTGATCTGATGGACAGACCTGTATTCTTGCTTTCCTCTTCTGGCCCTGCCATTACGCTGGTCTCCGGTTTCCATAGAAATTGCCAGCCTCACCTTGCCCTCTGAATCACAGTCCCTTTGTTGCATTTCATGACTGCAGGAGGACATTAGTTTGCTCCAGGCACTCAAGTAGAGAAAAAGATGTATTTGATTCCCTTCATATAAGAGTGATTTAAATGAGAGCAGCCTCGGACTATGGAGGGACTACAGAGAGCAGGTTATTGTGCAAAGGTCACCATGTGGAGGCTTTAATGAAACGGAGTTTCATGGAGCACTTAATGGCAAATGAAGGCAGGACCTTGAGGTCTCGAGAGGAGACAAGTCTATTCTAATTCCTCTAATGCAAAAGCAACAATGTCCTTAATACAGAAAGCCAGAAAGATTAAGAGACACTGATTACAGCTCCCAGGCATTAGCTGTGTCTGCTGTGACCTGCCCCTCCTGTCAGCCTGAGGCTGCCTGTGCATGTGATGCCTCATGATGTGCTGCTGCTGCTGCTGCATGTGTCTATAAATACATACCTGTGGCTGGAGCAGCTGAAGGGACTGTGTGTGCTGTGTCCTGTGCAGGAAGGTAGAGAAACAAGCCCCAGACTCACCTCCTGTTAGCACTTCTCTGACAAGGCAGTGGCCAGCAGAAATACAGAGATGACCCAGAGCAGTGACTGGAAGGGAAAGATGCAGCAGGGCAAAATCACCTAACTTGGTTCAGTGGTATCATATGGAGCTGTTGCATACCTGAAACCTGTCCAGTTGTGTTCTCTGTGCTCCTGCAGGAATGAAAGAAAAACAAAGCCATGTTTTCATCCTGTGCCCAAAGGCCAACTATTGGAGGCCAGCACTGGTAGCCAAGGGAACAGTCCTCTCACAGGAAAATAAGAAAAGCACAGCTGAGCAGCATATAGAGAGGACAGCACACAAAAGGCTCGTCCTATCCTGAGAACAATTGGGTTTTGTTGTGGGGTTAAGGTTGTTGGGTTTTTTTTTGTTTTGTTTTGTTTTTTTAATGTCTACTTCTAATCTTTTATCCGTTCAGAGCACTTAGACTGCCTGCAATCTGAAGTGCTGGGTCACTCTTCAGCTTTAATGGGTTCTGGAAATGCTTCAAACAGCTATTGCAATCCCATCAAGTAAGTGCACAGCTGGGTCTGAACTGAAAAACTTGCTGTTCCTAAAACTCAGACCTCTGAGTGTGTGTGTGTGTGTGTGTGTGTGCACCCACCCGCTGGTTCAGCCCTGGCTACAGATGGCAAGTGAAGAAGCCCATGAGGAAAGACCACGTTTCTGTCCCAGCCCTCACCTCTTCTGCCCCACAGGGGTTTAAACCTGGCCCTTATTTAATCAACAGCCACGTGTTGGTGCCACAGGGGCATATTTCTGCTGGAAGTTTCACTCCTTATGGATTGTAGAGGAATTAACAGAGGAGATCTTGAATTGTGAGAGATTTCTGCTTCATGTAGTCCTGACACCTTGCAGATACTTGAGAACTAATTTGATCTGATTTGGGATTATATTCCAGACAATATCTGAATATGCCATAATCTGGATCATGTTCCTTTGTTAAACTAGCAAAGTAGGCTTTGGATTGTGATGGTTTCCTTTAGGAACACACATAGCTGGGACCAAGCTCTGGAAGTCACCATCTGTTTATCTCCAGAGTTAACAGGTAGTCCAGCATCTCTAAGGAATCCTAGAAGGCTCCCTGTTGTACACAGTGTTAGTGTAGCTCTTGCTGCACTCTGGAGACATCAGGGAAGAAAGCAGCTTGATATGATCCTTGCCTGGGATCAGGAGATGCTTCAATGGCCACATTGAATTACTTGTCCTTCTACTGACTGAGCAATGAGAGAAAATAGAATTCACTTTGAATTAATTAATCAGCTGCTCTTTTTGTTTAAAGATGAGTAAGTTCTAGCTAGAAATAATTCCTCTGCTATGCATTTTGTTCTGGATCATTTTTGTTGTGAAGCCACCTCTCTTTTTAGAATCTCAAGTATTTTGATCCTGTTTTTTTTCACCAGCTCTGCAATGAACTGACTTCTTGGAGTGTTTGGGCCAAGCTGAGTTACACTCCATTGGTCCTTTAAAGCAATCACAGAGGTCCCAGGTGAGGGAAGCTGGTGCTTGCAGTGCTGCAGAAAGTGTGCAGAGTCCCTTTGGTTTTATCTGGATTCATGGGCTGAGCAGGGTTGCACAGAGCAAGTTCTAACAAGAAACAGCATTTTTTTTTTCACTTATTCGTTCAAGCCTCCAGGCACAGAGAGTACTCGATCAATTCCTTTCCACACATTCATTTGATCAATTTGCAGCAGCAGGACAAAAACAGAGAAATAGCCCATACCCTCGATTGCACAAGGACCTTTTTGAAGGAAAATTTGCAAGCATTAAGCTTCAGTGTAATTAGTTTTCAAGGTTGTGTTTGCTTCCCAGCCTCACAATATCTCTAGTGCAGCCTAGTGAACAGGAACTGAATCAAAAGCTTTTTTCTTTCATACATACACATCAAAAGGTGTTTACTAACTTACTTTTTGTCACCTTGTGTATGTCCCCAGCAACATTAATGCCTTTTGAGAGCACTAAGCGAGGCATGAACAGCCTGAAACTTTAGCAGTGTGAGTTCCTGAGCACCAGGTGCCTTGGTTTGCCTCTCTGTACCATTTTCCCATGTGGTGTGTGGGATGCTGGCATTGCACCCTGGCAAAGGGCCTCACTTTTGGCTCTCCAGAGGGCAGTGTTCCCACTGGTGCTTCTAAGATATAAAACTTTTCCACAGCTTGGCTCAAAGCTCTCATCAACTGGTACAAAGTACCTGCTTGTGGGATGACAGCAAGTGTTTTGGGTCAGTACTGCAAAATGCTGAGGAGAAATAGTCATTGAAAGCAAGTGGAGGTTATTTATTTTATCAAATCATAGATCAAAACCCCTTTCTTGAAATTGTTCCCCAAAGATTATAATAGGGGAATATATATATATATAATTTCCAGGGCTCTGCTGTGGTATAAATATAGCCTTAGGTTGCAACTTGTAACTGCACAGTGTCTAAGGTAAAATCATCCTGCATTTGAAAAGACTGAATGCTTTGCATTCCTAACAAAAGATCACTAAGGTACAGGTACAGCATAAGAAGATATTCCCTGGCCATAAGCTTTAGTTTAACACACGTATTAGGATGCCATTAAATTAGGAAAGAAAGTTCATGGAGAATTAGAAGCAATCACTAGACATCACCTATCTCCTGTCATTTTTAGCACTGTATTAACTAGCTGTTGATTTGTGTTGCAGTTCCAGCCATCAGTGCATCAGCATTGTCACTCCAGTGTGACAGTGTGATCTGGAAATATCCGTAGCCTGCTGTGGGAGCAATGAAAACAACAGTCAGCAAACATCACACTGGGGCATTTCCTGCTGCAGTACACAGCAAACAGAAATTACCCAGCCAAGTACACTGCAGGGATGTGTTGGTTAACTCTTACAGGGTATGGGAAGTTTTTACTGTTTGCTGTGACAAAGCCTTTGTGCTGCTCCTGCAGAAACCATCGCTTGGATTGGATTTGTTCACATACTCTGTGGCTTTTGTAACTGTGTCAGTCCCTCACATTTTCTCTGGTATCAACCCCTGGGTTCTGAGCAGTGTGGAAAACCCACAAAACCCAGCAGAAAAGAACTTAGAATAAGCTCAGGGTTTCAAAAAGATCTAAAGCTTTTAACCTCAAACTATATCTGATCTCTCTTGAGTGCCTGTTCCTGAACACTGTGAGGTGGAAGCTGCCAGTCTGAGGCAGGTTTGGGTCCCTGGGACAGCGAACATCCCCCTCTGACAAGTGTATATTGCCCTTGGACCAACTGCAGAACAAATAAGTAAAACAATGCTGTAGTGAAAACTCTTCGCTTAAGAAGGCATAGGAGATAACTCCTCTGAAGGTAACTCAGCAAGGCTGCTTGTGGTGTTGACAGTGTCATGGCTTATTTTCTCTTCAGCAGTTATTGACAACATTTGTGCTGAGGTGGCTATCACCTCTTTCTGGAACAATGCTCCATAAATATTATCTGGATAACATTTAAAGGCCAGTTTCCCATCTCAGTGTTTCTTGGCTTGTAAACAATTGACAAGTCCTTGCCATGCTAAATATCATTTGGAGAATAATCAGTTTGGGCCCCTACTGACATCATGTGACCTGTGATGAGTCAAAAGTTATTCAGTGCCTCGTGGTCCTTTCCTGAACTGTGGAGATAATCCAGGTTTCCTTCTCAGGAGTTTGCGGAAAAGATTGTTGCATAGCAGTGAGAGTTTCCTGGGCAGGAAGCTCTGTAGGAGCATGGCGTGCTTCCAGTGGCAGGAGAGCTGGAAGGAAACCAACCCACTTCTTTTCAGTGTTCTCAGAGCAGGCCATTACGGGTCAAATGAGGACTGTCACAATGAGGAACTTCTAACACAGATTCAGATTAGCCTCATCTTCAAATTATGAAATCACATCATGGCCAGACAATTAACATTTTTCTTTGATGTCTTTCTTACCCCAGCTCCATATGGAATGGCTCTGGGAGCTGAAAAGGACTCTTGTGTTTTGTGGTTTCACTGGGTGAAGTGCACTAGAATGCTGTGGGTGACAACTGCTGTATAAACATGCAGGGTTTTCATCTTCCTTCTTTCTTCTCTTTTACCAGAAGCCTCTCAGTTGCTAAGAAAAACTCTCCAGGGTACATTTAAAGCACTGTACTTCAATTTTGCACAGACAGAATGAGATCTTACAGAGAATTCCCACCATACTCATGAATGAGAGCATATGCATGTATGACAATTATACTGCTCACAAATCCCCATCTGAAATCACCACTCCAAAGTGGCCTAAATTTTATAATTCCATAGCACACAAATTTCTTACTAGTTGATTAGGGGGAAAAGGGATTACAAAAATATTTTTTGAAATATTGCAAAACTATACTATGGTATTACAAACAAGACTGAAAATAAAAAAGTGTGTCTGTTAGAAGAATAAAACATATTTGGAATGAACATAGCAGTGATAATTGTAAGTGGTGATAGGAGTTGAAGGCAATAACATCTAATCAGAAATATGTGATATAGTCTGAAATTTGTGTCATTAGCGGTTATTGTGTTTGCTGCAAGTGTGGATACTGAAAAATGAAAGCACTGAGAAGCTACAGAAGTGGCAAACTACATCAGTCATTGAAAATTTGGCACAGAATTGATCCTTAAAGTCTTATGAGTCTTGGAGAAATCTGTTTTGTGAGGATTCTGGGCCATATTGCTGATACAGTGTCTGGAAAACCAGAGCAGGATCCCAGAGTTTACTGCTGAAATACATAGTAGGGACTTTGTCCAATCCTGAACCTTAGCCTGTGGCTCTCTGGCTCAGGGTTGTCATTATGGGTGCACACAAATAGCCTGATAGCAGGGCCTGAATTGAGCTCCTGGACATTACCCCAGCACAGATTACTGCAATGATGATACAATTGGTATTGCTTACTTTCTGTTTCTTGCTGTCTTATGACTCCTTTTCCTCCCTCCCTCTCCTTGCTTCACCCCCCAAAAAGGCCGACCCTGAACAGAACTGTGTTGTTCTGAGGTCTAGTGGATGAGATGCCAGGAAGCACAAAGGAAGAAGGAATTCTTCCTTCTCCATCTATCAAAGGAGAACAGCTGCTTGAGAGTTTTCTATCATGTAATGAGTGAAAAATTGCCAATAATTTCTTTCTGTACTGAACAAAAGGTTTGTGCTGTAACAAGGAACACTTATTTTGGTTTCTTGGTGTGGCAAGGACACATATACAGACCCCCAGGCTGTCCCTCTGGCTGGGTGTGTTCAGCCACGAGGACTCCCTTCACACACACTCTGCAGAGAGGAATTGCCACTGACTGCTGAAAAAAGGGTAAGAAAGCTGCAAAACTACTTTTATTATGATATAACATAGAAACAGAACTACCAGAACAAGTGTGTATTTCTGTTTCTGCAATGTCATGTGGCTTCCTTACCCAACAGCAGCATCTTTTGTCCAGTTAATCCAAATGACACTTAATGACACAACATGATATGGCGCCAGTGTTTTTTAATCTTGGTACAAAGCCAGCACTCCACTGGTGATCCTTCCACAGCTGCAGGAAGCATCCTGCAGAGAATGCTTTCATCATTTACAGCCATGCATTCACAAGTCTATTTAATTAATTAGAGTTGGTCACCATTCCTTCTGAAGGGTATTGCTGCTTTATTAATGGAGGTCAGCTGTGAGCTTAGATCACTGCAAGCAAATGAAAGGGAAAGCAGACAGTGGTTTAGGAGCTGTGAAGATGAGATAAATTCTTTTATTTCTTAGAAAACCCACTGATCCAGAAGAGATCAACAGGTTCTTGGATATTTCCAAGCATGCTGTTATCATCACAGATCTGTTACTCTTTCTTTCTTTGTGACCCCAGAGGCTTTGAAGAAAGTTTTATTCCCAGGAGAACATAAAATTTAGCCTTTGTAACATCAGGTAAAAAGAAAGAGCAGGAAGATATTGGGCTTTTGGTAATACCTTCCTAATACCAGAGCAAGATGTTTAAAAGCCAAGACTTGCAGGACAATTTTCTCCTCTTAGCAGATTTTGATGTCTCCTGAATGTAATCTTGAGGCTGAGAATACACTGCTATTTGTAGCCTATGCCCTGCTACAGAGTGCATTAACCACATAGGATTTGTAATACACTGATTGATCTTTTTCTTTTTTTTGATGCTTTGTCACTTTGGAGGGAAAATAGTCATACAGGACAGGACCATGCCCATCTAATGGATCTGTTACAGCATCATCGATATCTGTGTAAAAAAAGTATAGCTGTGCCCAGAACAGGCAGCAAACTGTTCAGAGACAGCCTGGAATACAAAAGAGCCTGCCTTAGTTTGGGTTTGCCTTTTCAATCAGTGGTACAAAATTAGATAAACTTTTCTTACTAACACACTTGACAGCTTTTATGAAAATGCTCCTTTTTATAATATTTAAACTCTGCAAGTCTGTGAGTTCTCAAGTGCTTATGAAAAGGCCTTCCCACTATATGCACTTTATATGTGGCTTTAATTATCTGAAATGTGTCACTTTTACTGAGGATGTTCCCAAGTGCCTCTGTTGATTGGAAGTTCCTGGGATAACAGTTATTAGTCTTGATGGAAGAAAGCTTGTTCTGGTGCTTGGACCGAGGATGTGAACAGGCCACTCCAAAGCAGGGAGCATTACAAGCTCAAGAAAAAGGTCAGGGCTTAAAATGTCACTCAATTCTCCAGTGCCTTGACCCACCTGTAATTGCTTGCTTCTGAACACATGGTTTGCAGACTGTTTTATTACTAGTGTTACACTCCACAGAGGTAGCATTTACTTACCTTTCCCAAGTTAAACAAATGCCCAGTATAGCGAAGAACTGGGAAAACTGTGTTCCTCTAAGAGCTTTACCTTTTTGAAGAGCCATAACACTGTTAACAAAAAAATTACTTTCATGTTTGTCACCACTGCTCTTTGTTTTTCTAGGCTGCTGAATCCAAGAGCCCCAGGCCCTACCCCAGTCAGCGTGCAATAATGTTTTCACACACTGCCATCTGTTGTTGTGTCCAAGTCAGCGCTGTGCTGCCCCGCTGGGGTTTCTATTCCAGCAGATCCTTTCCAGGTAGTATCTTAAAAGCATAGTTAAGTTGGAAGACCTGCTTTAATTCATACATGCAATGAGATTCTAACAATTCTGCTTTCAACTGTGGCAACAGCCAAATTAGTGTTGCTTTTAATTCCACTTCATTTATTTCAATAGTAAGTTTTTATCTTTGTTCAGACCAGAGCCAGGGCATTCATGTTGTAAATCAGTAGTGAATGTACAGCAAAATATACACATACATATCACAAACTTCCTGTGTGTTTATACACACCAGAATTATAAAGGATCCTGTCAGTGCATGAATACATTTGCATAGACTGACCTGCTTATTTAGACAGCCCTTCCAGACTCTGCATGTTTAGTTACAGTTTGGATATAATTAAGCTATGGATTTGAGTCCAAGATCTGATCAATTAGCACCTTGTTCCCTAAATCTCTATTATAAAAAAACAGAACATAACATTTCAGAAGCTGTCAGGGAAGTAAAGCAATTGGCGTGGGATTGAATAAGGGGCAATCACATGTGCTGGAGAGCAAGCCTAAAGTACTGGGGCACACAGTCACAAACCAGCTGGCAACTGGAGGAGATAAGGGAGCTAGGAACTGGCCTAAGATGAGTCTCCTTGCCCCTGGAGCAGCTCATCCAAGGGGGCAGCTCTCAGAGCTCCACAAGTGCTTGCGTGAGAGATGGCACAGTTCTCACTGCCTGAGCTGGGGTTACCTACACCTGATTTTTGTGTGTGTTAGAACTGGTCTGAACATGAGCCTCAGTACTGAAGCACTGGACACAACAGAGAGCTTTTGTACTTGAGAGCATGGGGACAAACTTCCAAAAGGCCAGAAGCTTTTGGCTTCCTTAAAAAGGAAGATGTATCTAATCAATACACTTAAAGAACTTGTGCATTCAAAAATGTAGAAAGGCACAGCAGTTAGTCATTTACTGTGTCCACAAAAATAGAAGTTTATTTGCATATCCAAATACAGGATATTTATTTAAGTGAAAACTGTATGCTCACAATTTAAATAACAAGTTCACTTGCCATTTAATAAAACTGTAGTCTTAATAACTGCAACTCACAGTTTTACTCCCCAAACACTATAGAACTTGAAGCTTCTTTCTGTTCTTTATGCAACTGTTTTGCCCTGTTTTTCAACTCCTCTGCCTTAGCATCATTCTTCTCCACACCATCTCCCAGCTTGTACATGCGACTGGCGTTGGCACAGGCCCAGATGTGCCCCAGCTCACACCCTTTCAGCGAGTACTTCAAGGCTCGCTCCATGTCCTTGGGGACCCCAGGAGCTCCCTGCAGGTATATTACACTCAGGTTGAAGCAGCTGGGAGCAAAATTGCCATCACAGGCTTTTGTGTAATAGTCTCTGGCGACCACGGGGTCAGGTGTGTCATTGTTCGCTCTCCCATCGTGGGCCAACAGCCCAACGTTATGACATGCGTTCACTGACTTCTTCCCACCTTTCTCACACGACTTCAGGAAAGACTTGTAGGCAGCTTTCAAATCCGGTTCGAGCCCACCTGTCGGCCAAGAAAGCAAAACATTTCAGCAAGGACACGCTAAAACAGATGGGAGCTCTCTGCTTTGCAGTATGCTTCCCTTCCCACTGGAAATGGAGCATCCCTCACTTTCTACAACATTTTGGACTTCAGAGACATGATCACTGTCTCAGTGACAACGGTTTTGCTAATGTCTTTTACTTAAGAAACTCTCCTCCACTCATGAGTAATCACAACAGCACCCATAACCAAAAAATAACCCAAACCAACAAAACACTCTTTCCACTACTATATCCATGGGCTTCTTAATACTTACACAAGGCAAGTGTTTTGCCAGTATACCTACACATGTCCTGAGACTGTTACTAGTTTTGAGCTACAGTAAAAGTATTGTTCCTTGCTAGTACTGTCCTTTGGAAGATCTCCCATAATTTAACTGCTTCCCATTACTGCACCAGCAAATAGATTTTGGGCAGACTTAGGGACTACTTAGATAAGCAGTGTTACTAGTCTGCGACTTTCTTACTTCCTCTAAAAGAGAATTCTGACAAGAAGAAATCCAAACGTTAAGAACTGAACATCCTGCAACACTGAGCACTGGCTATATTTACCACTTACACAGAAGTAATTATAAAGGAATAATACACGTGGTAAAACCTACAGCTCATTCTTCAGCAGGGGGCAATTTAAGGTTTTCCACCCTTCTCCTGCTTTTATGAGGTGACCGTGAAAGGGGTGGGGCAGGTTGCTCTGTCAAGGTCAGGAGGACACGCAGGTGTTCCCATGGTCAGATATTATTGGAACAATTGCCCAGGAGGCGGTGGAGTCTCCATCCCCGGAGGTGTGTATGGGGTATCTGGATGTGGCGCTGGGTGATGTGGTTTAGGGGTTGCTGTGTGGTCGGCTGGGCTTGCTCTTACAGCTCTCCTCCAACCTCAGTGATTCTATTCTCTGACTCCAGGTGCTTTACCAAACCAAGTCCCGCTCCTAGGCGCACCTTTGCCGAGGGCCTGGTATGCCCCCAGCTTGTAGCAGCTCTCGCTGTGTCCGTGCTCCTCGCAGTTGTCGCGCATCACCCTGGCGGCCGCCGCGAAGTCCTTCCTCACTGCGTCCAGGTAGTCTGCGAAGCGCTGGCATCCTGCGGGGC
>WBMV01005726.1:30457-58487 GCA_013396655.1 Campylorhamphus procurvoides | reverse complement strand
TAAAAAAAAAAAAAGAAAAAAGAAAAAAAAGAGAAGGGAAGAGCAGGAGCGCAGCGCGTCGGGACCGGCCGTGGCTGGGCGCGCTGCCGGCGGCACCAGCGCCGCGATGGTGAGGGGAGAAGGGAAGGGAGGGAGAGAGGAGGGAAGGAGAGGGGCAAGGAGGGAAGGAAGGGAGGAGGGAAACAGGTAGGGAGGCAGGTGGGGAGNGCGGGGCCCGTCGGTCCGTGTGTCCTGCGGGGCCCGTCGGTCCGTGTGTCCTGCGGGGCCCGTCGGTCCGTGTGTCCTGCGGGCCCCGTCGGTCCGTGTGTCCTGCGGGCCCCGTCGGTCCGTGTGTCCTGCGGGCCCCGTCGGTCCGTGTGTCCTGCGGGGCCCGTCGGTCCCTGTGTCCTGCGGGCCCGGCCGAGCCTCCTTCAGCCCCAGCCGTGTGTCCTGCAGGCCCAGCTGTGTCTCCTGCAGGCCCAGCCTTTTCCTGCCCCAAGCTCCCCTCAGGAATGGGTTTGTCCGGGCCTGGGGAAGCGGCGGCCCCGCTGGAGCTGCCAAGGAAGAGCCTTTCCCTGCCCAAGCCAGGCCGGAGCGGAGCACACGGGAGCGGTGTCGGCTGCTCCAGACATGAGTGTGCATTATTTACTTCCAAAGCACTGGCAGGAGGGTCCTGGGCGATCTGGTCTCACCCCTTGTCGTTAAAAGCCTTATTTCAGGCAATCCCCTAATGCAGTTATTTATCGTTATTTTTAAAACAGGCACTTTTTCGTGCCTGCTGTTCTGATCAGTGAACTCAGAAGTGTTTCATTGCTTACCTATGTACTGACATCTAAATTTATGGTGAAGATCCAAATTCGTGGCATTTGTAAGCACCTTTGTTGTTGTGCTGGCACTGTGCTTCTCCTTAATGGCTTTTCACCTTCTACAGTTTGTGTCCATGTGATGTATTTATAGGTAGCATTTGTTTGTCTCACCTTTTGATCTGCTAGGCTAAGAAAAGCTGGGTTATTTCCTATTCCCAACATGCTTTTAACCCCTCCTCTCAACCATTCCAGTAGCTATTATGTTTAATCTCAAATGATTTAGGTATCATTTAACCTAAGTAACCCCATGAGACCTCCAAATGTCTTGAAAATTACCTAATTCTTATTTTTATTTGATGCTTTTCCTGACACCTTCTTTGACTGCTTCACATTGTTTTCTTGTGCTTCAGCAAACCCCTCAGGTTCTTCTCTCCAGTTATTTCTAACTGGTGAACTTGTATCTGAAGTTCTTCGTATTAATCTTGAAATACATGGCCTTGCTATGTGGTTCTAATGTGGCTCTATTTAATTTTAGACCTCTCCTGATCTCTGCCAACTTTGTATCACTAACAACTCCAATCCTACTTGTTGTGCCAAATATTAAAGTTCAGTTTTGTTCATAATCCTTCCTCAAGTCTGGATAACAAATTGCCTACATCTGTTTTATTCCATTTAATTCAATTTAAGTAGGATAATCATAAAGCTTTCTTAGTAACATAAATCATTAAACTATTTATTTTTCACTGCCTTTATTAGCACTCAGAAGAACTTTGGTGGCTGTTGCTTGAGTTGCTATTTCTTAATCCTTTTAAGAATGCTCATTTTAAGACAGTAAGTAAAATTTTGGGGCTGTGGAGAGATGGAAAAGAGAAACATGATACATCCAACACCAAAGGCTGAAGCTCTAAATTGTCTCTTATTTTCCTGCTAGTATTTTGAGAGAAGTAACTGCCACAGAGACCTTACATGTTTGAGGTTTGCCATACTGAAGCTGCAGTTGGGTCTAAAAATTGGGGAGCACATCATAGACATGGCTCTGCTGGAGCTGAAATTGCTTTTTGTCTTCCGGTGTTATATACTGCTTTATTGAGGGGAGAAAAGAACCAACTAAAACAAAAAAATTCCTTGTGGACAAACCCAAGTTTGGTTTGTAATGGGTCTGAGACACAGAGTCAGCAGGAACTGAGTCTTCCAGGCTGGAGCTGGAAGGATCACAACACACATGGTGAAAAAGGCCCACACAACAGTGGAATATACTTTTCTTGCAAAGTTAGATTGTAATTAATCACAAAAAACATCTGTTAAACCTGTCTCTTATTTTTTTTAGGTATTGTATAAGCAGGTGCTTGCTTGGTGATGCTTCCCCAAAGGAACAGGATTTTGTTTTGATACACTCAGCCAGTTAATCTAGGCGTAATGTTGGGCTTAAGATTCTCTAACTTGTTCCAGGTACTTCAATACATCCCCTTAAGCTTTTTTTTCCTTTTTAACTGCATTTTGAAATATATGTTAAATATATTCTGGTGGTATTTGAGGCTGATCCAAAGAGTTTTGAAAAGAAAGTGTGGAGGAGAATGTTCTTTGTGACAATCTTTCCAGCTGCCCTGGTGTGAGCTTGAAGCTGAGCTGGTAACATCATGTTGAAGTAGGTTTTGCATTTCAGTTCCCCAGAGTATTGGATTACTGTCACAGGCCAGTTTGCCCCCATCCCTCTGGACACTTGTGGTTTGCCTGGGTTATATTAAGCAGTTAATGTTTTTTCCTTTGTTTTGTTTGCTTTTAATAAGCCTTAAAAAGCCCATCTAAATGCAATTATTCTCCTTTTTGAGCTATTCCATAAGCTAGGTGGATTTAGACATGACACATTGTCCTCACAATATATGTTTTAGCTAATGAAGGCACCCAGGCTCTCATTGTGTAATGCACAATTTTGTGTTTTGTGGAATTTAATTCTATGTTTGTTTCTTGGCTATTTAATTCATATGATAGGATGAAAGAAACTCTGAAGTTAATGGAAGTATAAGATAATTAAGAGGGCCATGAAAAAGTAAAATATCATAATGACAGTTCTACTCAAGTACTACTGGATTCTATATTAATAAAAAAAGAAGTTAACTGCTATGCTATGGTTCACACACATTTATAGTGTCTCCTCTGAGTATTAGAACCAGAAAGTGAAGTGACCTGAAACCAAATGCCAGGTTTGTTTTTAAGCTGACATTCAAAAGCAAGGCTAGAGGAAGGAACCACTTGAATTCTGACCTTCTGAGAGCTTAAATACAACTTTAACTGAGCAATATTCTCTTTAGGTAAAGAGAAGTTGAGAAAAGGAATGCCACCAGGTCACATAAAATGTTTACAGACTGAGCTCAAGCTGTGCTATTTCAGTAGCAGACACTGTGGGAAATTGTTTTTATGGAGCTTGTCAAAGGACTTTATTGCATACAGATAAAATCGTGCTGCCTCTGCCCAGGTTACCTCAGGAGCCTTTGGTGTGGTGTTTCCTCAGGCTTTGGGCAGCAAGTTGAAGAAACATTACATATGTCTCCTATAAGTGGAGTTAATAACAATGGTACTGTGTTGTTTGCAAGGGTAATTGATCCCTGCTTGTTGTTTTTGTTCCTTTCTTGTGTTGAGATGCCTTGTATGAACTTCCAAAGTGATTATATAAAAATGCAAACATTATTTCTAAATGACAGATTGGCCACTTAGAGGTACTGGTTGAAAAAATAGTGTTCTGAGTCATCTGCTAGTGGCCTATCTGCAGGGCTAAAAATTCTCTTTGGAGTTTGTTCACTGAGATAAAAGTGTTTCAGCTTTTCTGGCAGAAATGGTGGAACCGTGCCAGGAGGAATTAAGAGAAACAGTATTCTGGGTTTGTCACATTTGAGCATCGAGGTAGAAACACAAGATCTAATGGGAGATGAGGATGTCTCTGTTTCAGTGGGAATGATTTTCATAGACCTTTGAGTAAGGATTCTGATTTTGATTTGAATTGTCAGCTGTCATATAAATTCTGGGTTTATGTATTGATTTCAAGATAAGATGAAAATTTTTCCATTTCCTTTAAAAACCCATACTTTTAAAAATTAATTGGTTGGGGTTTGTCTCTTTAGAAGTACTTCAGGCATTGTGACACGTTGCAAAGAAACAGAAGATATTCACAGTTCCAAATTCTGTCCTTCCTTTCCTTTTCAGCTTAAGGTTGGAGGCAGCCAGAATTGCTGTTTCCTGGTAATGCAGAAAGATACTGCATTTGAATAATTTTGAGCTTTTAATTCCCAAGCCTATACTTAAGTCTTCATGAGCTATTAAACTTCGGCCTCTCGTTGTCAATAAATGATTCATTAAAGATAAGCTCTGTTACAGCTTCACCCCAATGTGGTACCTCCCATTCTTCAAATATGTGCACCTTGTTTTAGAATACTTATCTCTGCAAACTTATTTATATTTCTTCTATATAACCTCTCCTGTATTGCTGTACTTCTGTGATGAGCATATGAGGCAAATGAAGCAACAGAAGTTAATTTCACCTTCCTTTCCCAGCTCATTTATCCAGAACTTTCAGTGTAAAAGGGAAGCTCCAGTTTTTCCTGCAGCTGAGATCTGGCACCAGTTGATGCTGTTATTTTCAATATTGTCTGGGGGAGTATGTACCAGTCACTCGGCCTTTTGTGTGGTGCTGGGGATGATTCACAGTGCTGCAAGTCATTCTTTATGTTGATTAGTCTGGGTGCCTGAAAACACTAGGTTATTATTAGACTTTTTAGACATGGATTATGATGGAATAAAACTCTCTGAGATTTTCATGTATCAGTGTACAGTCTCAAACTGATGGAAAAGCTCAGGTTTATGTTCTGCCTTGTCCTTTGTGCCCAGGTTTTCCTACAGATGATTTTCAGGAGCAGAGTGTTAAAAGGAGGAACAGGACTACTGTAATAGATGTTACTTTATTGCTGCACAAAATATGGAATTAAACCAGTTCTTTTTGAATTTCTCTTTCTTGATCTGAATCTCTAGCTGCCCTTTTCAGTATCAAAAATGGCTCCTATATATGAAATGTATCTGCAAAATATGAAATTTGCATTTCTAATTTAGGTTGGTAGTAGTCTTCTAACATGGATTGACTTAAATGAAAGATTAAAAGAAATATTTTAAATCCAGGAGTATAATTTGATTTTCAAATGTTTTTTCAGTCTGATTAATTGACTGATTAATTCCCAGTAGACTTCACAGAATTCTTTTTCAGCTATTGCTTCTCTTCCTGTGGGAACAGAAGCAGAGTTCGAGCCCAGCAGATCTGACTGCTGTGGTTCTGGGGGTGACTGGGGAAGGAAGCTCCCAGCAGTTGGGCCAGTTGCTTATTGTGTGACCCGACTTTGCCTGGCTCTGAGGGAGACATCTCCTTTTGTAATATCTGCCTGACTCACAAAAAGAACATTATAGAGAGATGGAAGACTCACAGACAGAGAGAATGATTTAACTCAATCTCCTATTTTTTTCCCTGTTTTATGTATGACAGGAGGAAGCTTCTCCTTATTCTTTACTTGATATCTGTTTGAATTTCCTGACTGCCAACCTCGAGAAGTTCTGCACAGAGAGGCAGGATGGAACTCTGTGCTTGCAGGAGCCCGGAATGTTTCCCCAAGAAGTGGCTGATCGACTGCTGCAGACAATGGCATTTCATGGTAAATACAGTTATTCGTGGGGCAGTAGTGAGAATATTGGACTGGAATGTGGCTCTGCAGTTTGGGTGTATTTTCTAGTAGAATCTGCTGTTGCAGCTGTTAAACCTGTGTTCATTAATCTCTTAATGGAGAATTTTTGTTATTTTTGTTTTTCCACAATTTCAGCAGAATTTTGCATTGCAGCATAGACAGTTGTAAATGGATCCTTTGTCTCGTGTTTATGATTTTAATGTTCCTTTAATTGAACATTCTTTAATCTTCTTTGTCACTTCAGAAAAAAATAAATATTTGATTTTACTACTTCTAGCCACACTCAAATATTTCAATATCTCTCACAGAGCAATTCAATTTTCTTTACTGTGTGCTCTTGTGATTAAACTGAAAATAACCTTGTGATTCATTAAGATAGTTTCTCATCTCTTTGAGCACTTCAATAGAAGTGAAATTATTTGCTCAAAAGCAGTCAGTGTCAAGAGTGGTGCAAGCACCTTGTGGTGTTCTTACACTTGGTGCACTGGCCTGTTGTGTTCTAGTTTTCTCGAGATGTCCTGGTCAGAAATAACAGAAGGAATGGTCCTAGCAAAAGACAACCTCAAAAAAAATTCATCTTTACTATACATTACTTTCTGATAAGTAATTCTCTAGAGTAGTCCCAAGAAACCAGATTCAGGAAAACTGAATTACCAGAAACTTATTATCAGTGATGAAGACAGTTCCAGGCACCAAAATGTCACAAACACACGGAGTGCAGGACAGAAAAAGGTGCATGGCAGATAAACAGGGCATGGCTGAGGTAGGGCAGTGAGAGAGCCTCAATCCTTAGCTGAAAAGATGAGCAAAGATGAAGAAGTAATTTAGTGATACTTGAACTGAGCTATAATTATTGTAATTTTTCTGCTGAGTACCAATTGTTTCACCCCATATTTTTGCTTTCCCAGCACACGAGGAATGCCCTGACTGCTAGGTCAGAAATGCCCAAACAGTTTGCTCTTTAGACAGGTCTGCAGATCTTAATTTGACTTTTCACAGAGGCAATTGCTAGCTCATGACTTAAATCCAGACTGTAGTGGCAATGATGTTATTATTCAAATATATTGCATTTTTATTTGGCGTGAAGGCAGGACATTAAAACCTAGGAGCATTGACATTTATAACCCTGTAGAGTGCAAGCAGAAGGACATGTTCTTCCTACTCCTTTTGTGTGCAGTGTTGTGCAACTGTCCCCTTCTCGTGGCTTTTTATAAAGCAGTAATTCTTCTGTTCATAAGAGACCACTGTATATTCAATGCATTTTGGATAATTTCATGCAGGGAACTCAGTGTACTGTTTCAGTTAGGATGTTGCCAGTGTGTTGCAAGAAAAGACTCCTTATGCATTCTTCTTTCTACAGAGTAAAAAGATAATAACTTCAAACAAGGTTGTTGCATTTCCTTTTCATCATTGCTGTCTTTCTCTCCTTCCCACCCTTCCTTTGCCCTCTTCTTTCTCCTCTTTGAATCACTTCTTAGGTTTCTTTCTCACATTCAGCTTGTTTCTGAGCAACACTCCTACCTTCTTCATGAGGGATATATAAAACTTAATTAGCTTAATTTAGTGTATTGATCCTACTTATGAATTCCATCAAATGCTAAATTATTCAGTTAAAGCAAGATGAGAGCAGGTCATTGAGAGGTGGTGCAATCTTGAGGTTAGTGGACATATGGCCAGGGAAGAATTATAGCCAGAAATTTTGAAATTCTGTTTTTAGCACACTTCTAACCAGTTCAGTGAGAAAATCGAGAAGATGCAGGCAGCAGTGTCATTGTTTTTGAATCATAACCATATTTTATTTATTTCATGTTCCATGTTCTGAACCAAACAGGCAATGTGTATATTCTACTCCTTAATTTATCTGTCCTTTTCTTAAACCTGGAATTTTCCAAAAGGGAGATCATAATCTTAAAAGGCAAATCTCAAAAATAAGATTTTTGGGATCAGTGACATAAAGATCCAGAACAAACTACCTTGTGATTAAGTTTTTTTGTTAACCCTTTGTATTCTTAAAATAAAAGTGATGTTCTGTAACCCTGGAGCCCAACACTGATGCTGCTTTCCAACAGGGCTTCTGAATGATGGGACTGTGGGGATCTTCCGTGGCAACCAGATGCGTTTGAAAAGGGCTTGTATCCGGAAAGCCAAAATCTCCGCCGTGGCCTTCCGGAAGGCGTTCTGCCACCACAAGCTGGTGGAACTGGATGCCACTGGGGTGAACGCAGACATAACCATCACAGACATTATAAGTGGACTGGGCAGCAATAAATGGATCCAGCAGAACCTGCAATGCCTTGTGCTGAACTCACTGACTCTGTCCTTGGAAGACCCGTACGAGAGGTGTTTCAGCCAGTTGTCCGGGCTCCGTGCGTTGAGTATCACCAACGTGCTGTTCTACAACGAGGACTTGGCAGATGTTGCTTCGCTCCCGAGGCTGGAAAGCCTGGATATATCCAACACCTCTGTCACTGACATCACAGCGCTCCTCACCTGCAAGGACCGACTCAAGTCTTTGACCATGCACCACCTGAAATGCTTGAAAATGACCACGACCCAGATCCTGGACGTTATCAGAGAACTGAAATACCTGAACCACCTCGATATTTCGGATGACAAGCAGTTCACATCGGACATAGCTCTGCGTTTACTGGAACAGAAGGATATCCTGCCTAACCTCGTGTCCTTGGACATTTCTGGGAGAAAGCACGTAACAGACAAAGCTGTGGAAGCGTTCATCCAGCAGCGGCCCACCATGCAGTTTGTGGGACTGCTGGCCACCGACGCTGGCTACTCAGAGTTCCTCACAGGAGAAGGAAACCTAAAGGTTAAGTGGGGGAATTAATTTCACTGCACAATTGGGATGTACAGGAAAACTAGAACCAATCATTTGTAACAAATGTACGTGGGTGTTTCAGAAGGAGGCTGTAGGTTCAGTTTTTTAACTATGCATTGTAATTACTGACTTCATGTCAAATTCCTACTTAGTTCTGACACAAACTGCTACATTTGCATAGTACTCTTGCTGTAAGAACCACCTGTTTTCAGTGAACCTTAGATCCTGATTTAACATGTCTAAGAGAACTGAACTTTGTCTAGTCTGAAGTCATTTAGTGGCATAATATTCACTGGATTCCCTCACAGTACCTCACGTAAGTCAGCAGCGTATAAGAGGTGGAGGTACCATTTGCATAAGCTTTCAGCAATTCATGATTAACAGCAGATACAATAAAACTGACTAACAGCTGCTGTTATACTCCACCACCACTGCTATTTCCTATTACAATGTTTCTACCCACCTTGAAAGCTCTTCTGGTGAGGAATGTGTAAGAAAAAATTGCTTAGGATGAGAGATTTCCTCTTCTTGAACAAATCAGAAATTCCTTAGCCCTTTAGGAGGAGACTGTTTGCTGAAGTGCATTTATTTATATTTTAGTGCCAGGCAACAAGACATCATTCCTGTTCTATAGAATATGGATGCACCTATTGGAGAATGAGCTTGTCCTGTCCCTACTACAAAGGGGTCAAAATTAATGGAGAAAAAAGGAGATGTTTTAGATGTGTCAGTGGTATATCATCTTTAACTCTGACTTTTGCTTTCTACTGTGCCATGAGGATGATGGTAACTGCAGAGGAAATGAGGAAGAGTGCATAAAGTGTTCATAGTTGTGTCTGCCTCCTGTACAAGCTGAGTTTTTCTCCTCAGTTTTAAAATTCAGAATGCTCTTGTTATAGGCAAGTGAAGCAACACAGCTACACATTTTTTTTCCCTGAAACATATGACATTTGTTACTGGCCGGGTCTCTTGAGTACTTAGTTGTCACAGCTGAGAGCAGAGTGTGTGAATGTTGAAATGCCTGGTGGGAGAAAGCAAGTACCCCGTAGGTGTCATGATGTACAGCATCAGGAGGTTATACCTGATGTTTGGTATAAAATAATTCAGTGTAATCCTCCTGTTTAGAATACAGGATTCACATAATTGTTTGTGCTATGAAAAGGCAGGAAAGAAGCAGGTCCTAGTAATGTGAAAATCATGATGAACTTGTAGCAGTGTGGTTAGCAAAAAGCAGTTTGCATTTTATTTTTCTTTTTTTTTAAGAAAGTTGTCAAGAAGAGACTGTGGGCTATGATTGTTTTTATTTCCTTTTTTTCTTTTTTTTCTTTTTGGTGACCTAAATTCATTAGAAACTGTACTGAAATATTCAGCTGCTTAGTTTAGATACTGCTGAAGAATAAACAGGACACAGCACTCCTGGAAACAGCAGAAGTAAAATATTACTGTCTTTGCAGCAGTCCAGTGAAATTTGATTATGAACAAGAGACAGATATTATAGTTGAGAACATGAAGCCAAGTGGAAATATTTCATGTAGGGTATAATTGGCTGCAGAACATGTCAGGAAATACCATTGCCCTGTTCTAATCAGTAGAGAATATTAAACAAAGTCCAAGATGCTATCAGCTCTCTCAAGGCTGTAATATATTCCTGATCTCACAAGTTCCAAAAAATGACTCTGTACAATACAGGATGCACAGAATGTGACACTTTAATCTGTGAACATTTGCTTTTCCTGTATGTGACATGTTAAGGAGAGCAAGCTCTGCATGCTGCCCTCAGAACTTTAAAGAACAGTGATCACAGCAATGATTCATTAAATAGTAGGACTGAGGAACAAACCACTTACAGTTATAAATAGATAAAATGTAGTTAAATAGAAAATAAGACTGGGCAGTGAAAAGCATTGCAGGTAGTTGCTGATTTAATATTCTGACCTTTAGCTTATGTTAGTCAACAGCTCATGACTCCTAATGCAGTCCTTGCCCAACTTAGCTCCTTGTTTGGTTTTCACATGTATTTCAAGTCTGGTTTGAAGAATTACTTCTTTTGCAGAGAACATGAGTTAATTCTCTAATATTGTGCTGGAAAGCCTTTGCTACAGATAAAATTTATAAGAAACTTGATGTAGAGAAAGAAAGGAATTTTTTTTGTTGCTGGAACTAGAACCCAGGGCCAAAAAATTACAGCATTCAGGTACAAACAGTGCCTGTAGGCATTTGGTGCATCATACACAGCTTTTGTTAGCTATGAAGTGCCACTTTTACTTAGTGCTTTCATACAGTTCTGCTTAAAGACATGACTGAAGCCTAATTTTGGCATACAGTGTGGTTTCTCCCTTATGGAGAATGGTTGAAGATTGTGTAGTTCTGGACTAGCATGGCCAGATAAAGCAATCCAAAAATATCACCGCCTTTCAAAGTGCAGCTTTGCACTTTTTGATAACAAGATTTTCAAAGTAACATGATGACATCTTGAACTAAAGACTATTTCTGTGCCCGTAGGTGTCAGGAGAAGCAAATGAAACTCAGATTTCTGAAGCACTGAAGCGTTACAGTGAACGGGCCTTCTTTGTGAGAGAAGCTCTCTTTCATTTATTCAGCCTGACACATGTAATGGAAAAAACAAAGCCTGAAATTTTAAAGGTAAAATAATAAAGTTTTGATGATTGTCATGTATTGTTCCTTAAACTCAGCTCATCCCCAGAACACTGGTATAAAGCTTTTACTTTTTTTGTGGTGTTTTTTAAGATTATATTATTAGATAAGATTTAAGAACTGTTTCAACAGTAGTGATGTAGAAGGTGCCCTGTGGCACTTTGTTAGGTAAGACTGAGCTGAACTAATGTATAGTATCTAAATTTATTTTTTCACAGAACTTTGAATATGATATGAAGTTCTCTTTAGATGCTGAATGTCCTGGGTCAAATCAAAGGACTGTCTAGTCTTCTTCTCCAGACACACCAGCACCTTCTGCTGATACACACAACACAGTAATATGAAGGAATAAGTAATAATAAGTGACAGTTTTCTTTAGTGTCACCTGCCAGTATCACAGCAAGTGAATAAATATCATTAGTGTTCTATATTGGGCTTTAACTTGGAGCCTAGAAACTTCCTTACAAATCCATTCTAGGCATTGGCTTTCCCTGTCTGCAGCACCAGGGACGGTTTAAATTTTGCTATGATCCAAAAGAGGCATCAGTAAGACACATGATTTTTGTTTTTCCTCTCCTCTTTGATGTTAAACAAGGGGCCTTGAACTTGCAAGCCTCCATAGCAAAAAGACTTTGTCAGTCAATAATCAACAAGAAAAATATTCATAGGTGAGATCACAATCAACCTACATAGCCAAAAACATAATTCAGGAGGAAGCTGCAAAAAATCTGTCCTGACCTGGCAGCTTAGGATGTGATTTGCAATTGCTCATCCCCACCACATCATTACCATTGCACTGCAGAGGCTCTGCCCTACCTCACTGACCTCTGAAAAGGTTTGCTGATTTTATCCCAGTGTGTAAAGCAAGCCCTGAACCTTTCTACGAATTTCTTCCTTTCCATGCAGCCTCTCCTTTGAGAGGTTGCTGCAAGCTGTGCAAAAGGACTTGGAGTGGTTAGAAGTTGTCAGCTTTGAATCACTGAGCAGAAGGCAATGTTCCTCCTGAGAATTCAAATCCCACCAGATGGATTTCTCACTGCAGTGAAAAGGAGGCAGAAACTGGGTGCTGTGAGTCACTGCTGGGGCCCTGAGCAGCAGCAGGTTGTTCTTGGGGTCTGTGCAAAGTAACTAAGGTGGGCAAAACTCCTGTGTTTCAGCTGGTGGTGCTTGGGATGAGGAATCACCCCCTGAACTTGCCCGTGCAGCTGGCAGCGAGTGCCTGTGTGTTTAACCTGACCAAGCAGGATTTGGCAGCAGGAATGCCCGTGCGCCTTCTGGCCGACGTCACTCACTTGCTCCTGAAGGCCATGGAGCACTTCCCAAATCATCAACAGGTAAAAGGCAGCAGTTCTTTGTTTTCTGGAGGGTTTCTTGTCCTGTGGACCTTAACAGAAGGTTTCTCCACATCTCATGACCTCATGGAAATATGTTTAATGATTCATAGCAAGCAAGTATTCTGAGATATGTGTGTTTCTCATGAAGTAATTCTGTTTAATTTCTCATAGCTGCAAAAGAATTGCCTTCTTTCACTATGCAGTGACAGAATCCTTCAGGATGTTCCATTTAACAGGCAAGTTTTATGTGTCAGTTAAAATGAGTTGTAGCATTGCAGAATATTTTTCTCTGTCCCTTCAGAAGCTTTGTTTCTGGTCTCACTTTTAATCATTGCAATGTGCTGAATTTATCTGGCCTCTATTACTTTGGGCCTGTTGACCAAAATATATACCATTGAATGTAGGTCTGAAAAAATCCTTTGGTATACAGGCATTTTTTACTTCACCTGGATGGGTCTATCACGTAGCATGTAACAGAAGTCAGGATTTCTCTGGGCAATTCTATGGGATTGCTTTTTGCAGATTTTTTTTTACTTGAATGTTTTGTCCCAGTGCTTTCAGGTGTGCTGATCTGATGTTTTACAAGATTGTCCCCAGATTTTCCTCCTTCTTTGGAAGCAATTCCTGTACACTTTGATATGTAATTAGAAGTAAGAGACCCTCAGCAAACAGATCAAAGCTGCCAGAGTTATACCTGCAATACCTGCAGTTTGACTGTGTATTTCTACCTTTTTAGGCATGGGCCATACTTCTTCCAGTTTCTGTTGTCTCTGTGCATCTTTTACTTAGACTTATGAAAATTAATTTTATTTGTAACTTCCAGGTTTGAAGCAGCCAAACTTGTTATGCAGTGGCTGTGTAACCATGAAGATCAGAACATGCAAAGGATGGCTGTAGCCATAATTTCCATTCTTGCTGCAAAGGTATGGAATTTGAGCTTTGAGATGATGGGATAATATTTCTAAAGTCTAAAAAAATTGTTGATATGGTTTTGTTTGTTTACAGCTTTCAACAGAACAAACAGCTCAACTTGGAGCAGAACTCTTCATTGTTAGGGTAAGTCAGATACTTCCCTGACATCCCATCCTCTCCAGCTGTTCATGCTCCCAGTATTCCTGAGATATGAAGTAAACATGGGGAGATAATCTGTTCTTAGAATTCTAACTTGTGTTCATGTGAAAGTTCTTCAGAAGGGAAAAGCCTAGAGAATTTGTTAGAGATAATAGCAGAGGCAGTGGCAAGGAGACAAAGTAGCATAGAAGGAAAGAAACTAATGTGAAAAAATGTGACACAATATAAAGTAAAATAGCAAGACTTCTCTTGATTTGAAATCCATTGTGTAAAGTGAAATATGCTCAAAGGGAGAATATTTGAAGTAAATGCTTCATACAGTCCATGTTCAGGTGAGGTCCAGAGTTCTGTGGGTGGCTCTGTGGCATCCCTGAAAGTGCTACACATGTAATTACTGTGAAAAGAAAGGCATTCCTTTAGAAGGCAACCATGTTCAGAGGGGAGGTAACAAGTTTGATTGCTGTCTTGTTTCACTGAGGTTGACCCTAAACATGTAGGTCTTTACTCTGTATGTAAATGACAGCTTTGCATTACCCCAGTCAGTGCAGAACAAGCAGAGGAGCTAATCCATATTTTGATACACAGTTATAACTGGGATTTTTTAATTGCTTTTTTCCCCCAGCAACTTCTACAAATAGTTAAACAGAAAACAAATCAGAATCTTGTAGATACCACCCTCAAGTTCACACTGAGTGCACTTTGGAACCTCACTGATGAATCTCCAACAACGTGTCGGCACTTCATTGAAAATCAAGGGCTAGAACTTTTCATGAGGGTCTTAGAGGTGAGGAGTGCAGTGGGTGTGGTGGTGCATTGTCAACACAGGGCTGTAATTAACACTGTTTCAATAATTAACAGAAATGGTTACCTGTTCTTTGTTTCTTTTTTCCAGTCTTTTCCATCCGAATCATCCATCCAACAGAAAGTTCTTGGACTTCTGGTGAGATGAAAAATTAAAAAGTCTGAAATATATACTTTTAAAATTTAATTTTGAAAGGGTTTTTTTACCCTGTGTTAATCTGAAAAATTCCCTAATGTTTTCATGTTCTTCTTCAATCTTTCTAGTGTGTATTATTCACAATTGACATGTTTTTGGACTGTTTTATGAATTCTTCAAAAGTTATATTGAAATTGGTGGTTACAGTAAATAAAAGGAGCTTTTAAGAAAGGACAGTGAGTGAGGCTTCACGTGGTCAAAATGCAAAAAGTAGGTTGAAAGTCAATAGAATTCAAAACTTTGCACTGCTGAACTGTACTGAAATTGTGTTTGAGAATGTTAAAACCAGCCTTTATTTTAGTGTAATCTGCATGTTAATGGCCTAAAATTACTGATGAGAAAACCTCTTTGTATTAAGAGAAGTTCCTGCATTAGGCTGGAAAAGTTTTCAAAAGCAAAAGTCGTATTTTGGCATTTGTTGGCCCCCTGGATGTGTGAAGATCTCTGTGATAACAAGCTCAAGTTTGTTTACCTCTCTTATACCATATTCTCTCTGTTGATATTTTCTCTTTCCTTTTTTTTTTTTTCCCCTTCCAGAACAACATAGCTGAAGTTAAAGAACTCCATTCTGAATTAATGTGGAAGGACTTTATAGACCACATCAGTAAATTATTGCACAGTGTGGAGGTGGAAGTCAGCTACTTTGCAGCAGGGATTATTGCTCACTTGATATCTCGAGGAGAGCAGGCCTGGACGTTGAGTCGCAGCCAGAGGACATCTCTCCTTGAACAGCTGGTACAGAAATGATGGTGAATTTGATCATACTCTTATATTTTTTCCAGTGTTTGTATTTAACAATTAGTGTTCTTGGTTCTGTGTTTTGCAGCACTCTGCCATTTTGAATTGGCCAACCCCAGAATGTGAGATGGTGGCTTACAGGTAACTACTGTCGTGATCTAGAGCTTGGAAAATAAACTTAACTAGGTTTAAAACTTGTTGCCAAAGCAGAGTGAGCTGCTAGTCAGACATGGTTTCATCCAGTGGAAAAAACACCTACTGGCTAAAAATATGAAGTGGGTTAATTTCCCTGTCTTGTAAAATAAAAACCCCATGTTCTGCTCCTTTTCTGTTAAAGGTATTCAGCTGCAGGCCTAAGAGACTTAGACACAAAGATTAACCAGTCAGGTTATCTTGGCTCACACTAGTTCAGCTGTCTGTCCTAGGTAAGAAACTTAAGGCCAAAAAGTACAATTAGATAATTGCTGGAGATCTAATCCTTAAATCTCCCACTGCTTTTGCTCCTGTTTTTAAGGAGCAGGAGACATCCAAGTGTTCTGGTAAAAGCTTCCCATATATCCACTAAATCTGATTTTTGCTAGTAACTGTCTTAAACTAGAATTTTAGATGCAGCAGGCCAGTCTCTTCATGTTTATCAGTGTCTCTTCTAGTGAACCAATAGATGAATGAACAGACAACATGTGACCTCTGAAGTAGTGATATTTAGTAGCAAAGCAAGTAGCTGTTTTTCTCTTTTTTTTTCATAGGTCTTTCAATCCCTTTTTTCCACTACTCGGCTGTTTCATGACACCTGGTGTCCAGTTATGGGCAGTGTGGGCCATGCAGCACGTCTGCAGCAAAAATCGTATGTATTCAGATCATATTACCCTTAAAATTCTCATTTCTTAATGTATTATTCACTAGCATCAAGGGAGAAAAATAAAAATCCCTGCAGTATTCACTCCTAAGTCCTCTGGAGAAACTGCATTTGGGCCTTGACTAAATGGAGCAGAAAAGAAAGTAGTAAAAGTTCCTTACATGCTTTTTATTTACTGTGATTTTCCTGTTAGATACATAGCATTAATTCCAAAATGTGAATATATTAACTACATTTTTTGCTTGCCACAGGTGTTTTTGTTGAGAAATGTAAATATTAGTAATGGGCAACAAGTTTCTTTGAAGTTACAAATAGTGATTGCAGCAGGTATCAGTGTCTCACTGGGAACAGATGCTGGGTAATCCTGCCCTAATCGCCTTTGGGCAGTAACTTGCTGGGACAGAAGGGTCACTTCCTTAATCCCTCCTTCCCATCTGCAAAATGAGAACACCAATGTCTACTCTGTAGAATGATTTGAGTGCATTTGGTGAAACGCACAAGTGTTGGGAAAGGAAATAAATCTCCCAACTATATCTAAATGCGAGAGTGGGCAAACATTCCTGGCTTTTAATGCCTCTTTTTGGTTGGTTTTTTGACATAAATTTTTGACACGAATGTGTGTATATAAAGCAGCTGTGTGTATATAAAGCAGCTTTTCTCTAAAGTATTAGAAGTGTTTTCTGTGTCAGTTTTTAATCTTCTTGACAGCAGTGTTAGGCTTGTTTATGTGTCCCATAAGTCACTGTTTCTGCAGTGCTAAGGCATCTATTCCTGACCAGCCAATAACATAGCACAGGATAGAACTGCACATAGAATACTGGTTTGCTCTCTTTATAGAGCTCCTAAATATAATGAGCCGGGGTGTTGTCCAGAAATCTGTGAGGGCTCTTCATGTTGGAGTAAGACTGTTCTGATGAAGGTCTTGCTGGTTGGACTCTGGATAACAGATTTTGATTAAGAGCCTGTAATTTGTCTCTGTCCCTCTGTCCTGTTAACTTTGGATTGTCCTATTTGTTCTATTTATTTGGAGTGTTTGTTTTGTGCTGCCCTAACCTCTGAGCTTGCAACATGCCACAGAAGTTTGTATTGGCGTACTCCTGATTTGAGAGCAAGGCAGAGTTCCTGAAGTTTAGTTAGTTCTGGTGGTAGTTGATGCCAGAAGCTTCTGGATGAAGTTACAGAGAAGTCAAACGTTTGGTAGCAAATGTAATGACCTACTCACAGGGGAAATGTGTTTAATTCTGAAATACGAAGAGTTATTTTGGGGGAAAATCTTTAGCTTTTGGTGCTTGGCTCCAAGAAGGCTTTTTCTCTTGGAGAGGAGACACATTCTATTTTGACCTGCTCTTATAGATGAGGCTGGAAAGTAGTCTGGAATTAATGGGTTTCTTAGTTTTTTCTTGTTTTTTTTTCTCCTTTTGCTGTTTGTCTATATCATATTCCCCTCAATAAGCTAACATCACTAAAGTAGTTGTAGCACTGCAGTAAATGTGATCCCCTGTGGAACGCTGAATGTCAGCACTTAAACAGCTTGCTGTTGCATCACTGAGGTGAATGGTGAAACTGGGCCTGGCTGAGGTAATTCCCTGTGGGTTGCATTGCAGTCGTCCTGACCTTTGCATACCAACTCCTGGAGCCTGCACATTGCATTCACCATGCAGCTCTATTTATAGCTGGTCCCTGCTCTCAGTGACACCAGAGCTGCTGGAGGAGTGCTTTCAACTTTTGGAAGTCAACACTGAAAATGGAAGAACCCTGGAAAGGCATTTGTAGCAATTTATAACCAGTTAATGGCCACCATCAATAGTATTTGGCAAAGTGTATTGGAAGGAACTACTTTGTATTCACTCGACAGGCCTGCACAAATGGTGTGGTGTGTCTCATACCATTTCTGGGTAACTGTTCTGTAGTGAGGCTTTTTGTAAGAGCGCTGTTCTTACCTGGATGCTCAGACACTACAGTATTCCCATATGATTCCCATTTCTTAGAGTTTGTACATGTGCACTTAAAATTCCTGCAGAGGAGGTGGGGGCATGAGAGAATACTGTGCATGTTGCAGGGCATTTTCCAGTCAGCTGAGGCAGACTTGGTAACAGACCTGATTACAGTCAGAGTCCTGCCCAAATAACTCTGTTATGTTGTCACTTGTTCAAGTACCAATGCATTTCTGTGGACGTTTTAGGGAGTGTCCTAAATGTTGCCTGGAGCCAAAAGTGGATTGGAATCAGTGTTTACAGTATCTGCTACCTTTACCCTAGATAATTCTGCTTTTAATTCCTTTTTTATAATCTCATTACAGCTGCCAGATACTGCAGCATGTTAATTGAAGAAGGTGGCTTACAGCATTTGTACAACATCAAGGAAAACGTCCAGACTGATCCCCATGTCCAAAGGATTGCCATCGCCATCCTGGACAGTTTAGAAAAACACATTATGCGTCACGGGAGGCCCCCACCGTGTAGGAAACAGCAACAGACCAAACCAAACTGAGAGCTGCAGGTAGAGGAGTGTAAAGTATTGTCTCTGTAATAATCCCTTCTGATGTATGTGTAGCTGGAGTAACATGTAATATATCGGTCACCATTAAAGTGATTTGCCGGTAACTGTGGTACCCAGAACCATGTGTGGAAACCTTTGCTGAACGTCAGCTTTGATGGCAACCACGTGTGTGACTTGTCAAGGGTCACGGCTTGAGCTGGTCATAAGGTGGGGGTAGTGCTGGCTGCCAAGAGATGGGACTTGTACAGATCTGTGTGCACATCTGGAAACAAGACTTGAAGGAATATCGTCTTTTGGGACTCCCAGGAGAAAAAGTTATTCCATCCCTGTGATTGCTCTTCATAACACTGTTCACCAGTTTGGTGTTTGAATAGAACTGTGTGTGGCTGTGAGATTCAGCACTCCTACAGACTGAAACAGAAGTACATGCATGCAGGTTCCAGTGAGACTTGTAACTAAGGCGACCAAAATGTCCATTGTCTCATAACCCTGTTAGGCACCAATGGGGTCTTCAGCTTCCTTTTCCTTTTGCCTGCAAGCCATGTTCTTTTGTTTTCCTTACTGCTGGAACAATGCCTTCTTTGCAGTTCATTTCTCCAGAGTCCTCCCTGCTCTTAGCAAGGTGGGGACCACATCACATTCAGGGAAAGGGGAAACCCACTGAAGTAAAGCAGCAGAAACAGGACTAAAGTGAGACAGTACTGAAAGGGTGAGCTAAGTTTGAGATTTTAAACTTTCTAACAAGAAGGGGGGTTCGTTGTTGCGTGACTGCTTTTGGTTGTGCGTGAAACCTTTTGTTTTTAGAATACTGAAAGGGAAAGGAGGAAGCTCATTAGAGCAAAATACTGACTTCATCATGAAGGGGATTGCATGTATTTATTGGAGGCCTAGGATAATTGGTCACCTTATTTATAAGAGATTAACAATTGCCCTCATTTTCTGTAAATAGTCAGTATTGTGCAGTGAATTATATTTCCAAATCATCACAGTGAGTGCAAAATACACCCAAATGTTCTGTGTAAGCCCTGTGTCAATTGCATTGTTTTGTGGAGTGTGAAGTTTTACATAAAGATGCTAACTGTAACAACTTCTTTCTTTCATGGTTACCTCTGGTTACAAATGAGTCGAGTAAAACATATTGCATAGCAAACAGATGCCTGGTACAATGCAAGTGATGGAAGCAAACTGCATGTCCATTCAAATTCAATTTAATTTCAGGTATTATCTGCTTAGTCTCCATGTTTCCATGGCAACTGAATGATATTTAGAGACTCTTCTGTAAATATTTGGGAAATGAATTTAAAGAAGAAAACTTATGTTTGGTAGCTTACGAGCAGGGATGGCTTCTTCATGATGACCACATTTTACTGTTTTTAACTCCTTCCTTCTCCCAGCTCCCATCCTCCAAATAAAAACATCATCTCTAATCTTTAATAATATAGTTACTGTGTATTTCAGCAACTTCAAAAGGTACTGGTCCAGTAATTTAATCAGTGTTGTGTAGTTGTTTTTTGTACAAAAGTGTAATTTGGACAGCATCATTTTCATGTGTGTATCTGGTTTCCTCAAATCAGACAGAAATTCAGCTGGCTGTAGCTTTGAATTATGAAGGTGGTTTAAAAATTAAATACTGCCTACAAGCTTTTAGCTGCCATCCTTCTGAGATATCTGCTAAGGGACTTATACAGAGTTTCTATTACCTGAAATGGAACACAAAACTTGTCAAAATCAGTGTTAATAGAATAAATATATATCAATTGCTACAAAGTTTTAAAATAAAGATGACAACTCTCCTTACAGTACTGTTCTTTCCTACAACAGGAGAACTTCCTGAAGCATCTTAACTAAAACTGGGGGGAAAAGAAAAAAAATCTACTGCTCCCTGCAACACAAAATGTATGTGACACTGGCATCAGGCCACAGGTCTGGAAGATGTGCCACTGCATGAAGTTCTGCAACCAACAAACACAGAGATTCTAAATGATTTTTAATGCCCTTTTTCTTTTGCTCCCACATGCTTCAGGCAAACTGGGAGCAGAATTCTTTGAAGCTGGAAAGTATGAATGCCTATGAGGTATAAATCCACTAAATTTACTTGTTTGTGCCTCTTATAGAAAGGTCCCTTCACATTCCTGTGCAGCTTCACGAGTTTCTGCCAGGGTGGAATAATTCTGGAAGCAACTTTGAAACTCCTGTATTTCACCTGCAGCATTTGCCATCTTTTGTGGAGGCTGAAGATCCTGATTCTGCTTTACCTTTGCAAATCTTTACATAGAAAATGTGTATGTGTATAATTTGGTTACCTCACCCACAGAACTGTTTGGGTAATTCTTGGCACAAGTGAGGCTGTGGTTTGCTTTGAGACAGTCACAGCATAAAGTGACAGCCAGTTCCAATGTGGTAAGCTGCCTTTTGTAAGTATGTTTTGATAATGTATAAAGTATTTACTTAAAGCAACATTTGCTTCCTAGTTCACTTTTGCTTGAAAGCCCCAGTCCAGGGAAGTAAGCACTGATATATCTTTTAAGTTGACTTTCTCTTCAGTGTTCGTTTGTTTCTCCTAACAGTGTTTTGATGCAGTGTGTCTTCTGCCTTTTTGAAAAAAATTATTTCCTTATGGTGAGCCAAAGCTTCTCCATATTCCTTACTGTGTGGGAGCCATAACTACTGACACACAACGTACGTGCATTAAAGATCAGGTGTACAAAGTGAAATCTTTATTTGAAGATTCGTACAGGAAGATGATCCAGTGGAATATTCAGAAATGCAGTCCAAGGCAAGGAGTTAAGTGCACAGAATGGTGTCATAAAAATAATCCCCAAGAAATCAGTGGGTGCTGTTCAATCCTACTTTACTCTCTAACCTGGAAAGCGTTATTTGCCGATAAACCGTGGGGGCCGTTTCTCCCTGAAGGCAGCCATCCCTTCCTGACGGTCCCTTGTGGGAATATTCTACATTAAAAAGAAAAGAAGAGCAAATGGTATGTTTTCCACTGATGAGTAGATGTGTTTTTAAGTCCTGATTAATTGGGCAGTAGTGGTGTAAGACTAAGATTGCTTTTCTTTCAGTGATAAGATCAGTCCCACTTTCCATGTTTTGCAATTAGGAAAATAGAGACTGGGTTGTAAAGCAACTCACAAGCAGAGCATCTAAGACAAAGAACATAGAACTACGTAGGAAAATAGTTTATGGAAAACTTAATACTTCATCTTAAAATGCACTGAGAAACACATCATATTGTAACATGATAATACACTGTATTGCTCCATTAGCTGAGAAAGGTGCATGCTCTCAAAACTTATCACAAAGAATAACTACAGGAGGAATTGTTTTTAATTTGCTAAAACTAAAACCAACTTGTAAAGCCCATCCTGTGAGTAACATACAGTTGTTCCTTTCAGGAATGAATTCTGAAGGTAACCCACCTGGGCGTAGCACATCCCCTCAATAGCCATCCCTGATGCAATGTCAACCTGGGGATGAGAGGGAAGGGTGAGATTTATCCCAAATCCAGCCCTCAAAGCTACTTCACAGCTCTCCAATCAATAAACACTCACTCTTCATGAGTGACCTTCACTCCTGAATAAGAACTGCAGTGTTAGTGACTAGAAAATAAATCCTGCCCTTACTAATTTTATCTTTAAAATAAATCTTTAAAACAAGGATTATAACTCATCTGTTCTAAACATTTTTACTGTAGTAATTTGTAAGAGCTGATCATCTGCTTCACTCACCTCAGTATTAATATAAAAAAAATTACCTCCATTCCTCTGTTTATTGCCAGTTTTCCCATTTTCACAGCAAACGGAGCCTTTATTAAAAAAACCACAACAAACGAAACAAACCACAATAAACATTTAAAAATAATTAAAGCCACATTAATTTATAATAGAGAAATTGTTATGTAATTATCCCAGCTCCAAATGACCCTCTAGTCTACAGAAATTTGCATTCAGTTAGTAAGTATTTAAGAAAACCCCAGCAGTGTGGTGTTATCTGCAGGTCAGAGATGTACATGATGCCAGGTTTCAGTATGTCCTGTGGGGCTCTGTGACTGCAGCAGTGGTAAAACTGCCCTGTGGGTTAATCAGCTGCATGTTAATGCTTGTTCCTACAGCAGTTGCATCCGCCAAGGACAGTGAAGGGATTTAAACATCAGGAACCAAGAGCTCAGTATTTCACAGGAAGGAATTTCAGTTGTTTGCTTGCTCTCTCTCCAGTGAAGCACAAATGGCATCTTTACATGCCCACACTTACCTGAGGAAGGATTTCTTTAGCCAAGGCCAATGCTCTCTGGTAAGCTGCATCTCCCTCGCTGTTTTGTGGCACTGAGTGATTTACCAATCCCATGGAGAAGGCCTGCTGTCCATCAATCTGTCTGCCAGTGAAAATGAGCTCCTTTGCAAGACCTATTCCAACACATCTGGGCAGGCGCTGGGTTCCCCCTTAGGACAACAAAAACACCGTTTTCTGTTTCGGAGAAATGCCCCAGTAGCATTTTATCTCCTTATAAAACTGGGAGATTTAAAAAATAAAGGTATCGTATATTTCTTTACTAGCTATGTCAACATTTTTAAAGGCATCTGAAAGGCTTCAGCATCCCTTTGGAGTATTTTGATAAACAAGAAAAGATGTAAAGGGACTTTCCTAAATTCAGAGCAAGTCCAAGACAGGGTTTGGGACAGAACTCTTGATTAATAGATCTCCTGCATCACTGTGAGATGCTACTTTTAATTTACATTCCAAACACTCCAAGTGCTCTAATGGCAAAGTATTTGCTGTGCAGTTGAGAAAGTGAGACTGAAGACTTAGTGAAAGTCACCTGCTCCAGGAAGAAGTCCCCGTGTGGTCTCAATAAGGCCCATTTTAGCTGATGAAGCTGTTAAAAAAATAAATGCAGGGTTAGTTACTTCTTGATTTGTAAAGCTACAAGTTTTCCATATTGAACTGATTGATAAAACTACAGTCTGGAACTCCATTTCTCCAGGTAGCTAAAAAGTGACTACTACAGTGCTTGATCAGTGTCCATCTCCAGTCCCATGGGGGGATGTGCTACGGCTGCTACCCCACTGTGGCAATTTTCTCCAGTAAAATGAACCTTGGGTCCATAGGAGGTAAAATGTAAGCACAGAAACTGAACAAGGAAATCTTCCAGTCCGAACTGATTTCAATTGGGAAAGTTAGATCTAGCCAGAGTGCTGATCCAGTATTACATTAAAATAATAATTTAATTCTACTAATAAATAGTTTTCTAAAGGAATCCTAATCTGACTTAAAAACAGGCTTCACTTTTTAAGCATCGAAGCCGCTTTCCCAATAGTAACTAAATGTCACAATTTCTGGACAAATGCTTACTCACTTCCTGAACTGTTTTAATTCCTCTCAAGCTTCTGGATTCAATTAGCAGTCCATTCTCAAGCATGCAAACTCTCTTTAAAATGCAGGCACTGATTGCAGGAAGATCCCTGCGTGGAGCAACACCAACCTGCCACTCGAAGGTCACAGGCCAAGGCCAGTTCTAGTCCTCCACCCAGTGCGTAACCATCGATGGCAGCAATCGTGGGCACGGGCAGGGCAGCTGCAGAACACAGCACAGGTTACACACTTGTATGCCAGAAGTTCTGTTCTGGAATTTAAATCCTTATTAAATTCCGAAGCTTTTAGTACAAAGTTGCCAAGGACTCATTTTGTTCTGCCACAAACTTTCTCGCTGTCTCGAAATGGTATTTTTGCAGCTCTCCCTTCTTTGTCATAATGGAAAATGTGCTTTTTCCATGCAAAGCAGCAGACAAATGCAAAGTGCTGCAACACAAAACAGGGTGAACTGTCTCCTTGCAACTTTACCACGTGGATGTCCATCTGCTGCAGTTAAACAGTCAGAGCAAAGACACCATCCCGAGTCACTGTGAAAAGGATCGAATTTTCTGGTGCTTCTGTGAGCCAAGGCTCCTGAGCTTGGTAAACACTGTTGTTACCTCACAGTTGAGGAACGTGATGTATCTGGAGATTAGCTGCCTTCTACCTTTCTAAATACTCTGTGAGCTGGATGCAAACTTCAGACAGGTGCTAGTTCTATGCTGTAACCGCCCCTCCCTGACTGCTCCTGTGGTTTTTTTGATTACTGCAACTCCCATTGGTATTTTAGTTAGATTTCATGTTGGTATTTCTCTCTAGTGAGAGCAGAAATAATTCATAAATGGGGAAGAAAATCAATTGCAGAAGTCCATAATCCTTTTGCAAAGAAATAAAAAAGGGGATGGAGAAGTTGTAGATAGAACCCCCCTGACATTCCACAAATCCATTTAGCAAATCCATTCGGAGATTCAAATCCATGTTCTTAGGTCATTGCCATATCATGAGTGTTTCTGAGCACGTACTGGACGTGGGACAGCCAACACAGCTCACCTTGTCCTAGCCCTGCCTGCCCAGAACTGTATAAAAATGCTTTCCCATAGCAGGTACTTTATTTATTACACCCACGTGTGTGCACTGCTCTTGTTGTGGGTAAGGCAGCACTGAAATGCATCTTGTCCTGGGAGTGGCAACAGGAGAGATGGTGTTTAATCAGATCTTTGTTTCAGGCATAAACCGGATTTGGGAGCTACTCTCAGATGGATAACCTGCTGGTTATCCCCTCCTACGGCATTTCTACATTTCATTACAGACAGTCCAAGATAAATTTCCCAACTGAAATAATCCTTTACCTATTTCGTCCATGAGATTTCTCAGCTTTCTAACAAACTGTCCAACTTCTGCATCATCCATCTTCTCACGCTCCTTTAAGTCTGCTCCTAAATGAAGGAGAGAAACGTTAGGATCCAGGAAAAGACATCCAAACTGTGTTTCCTCCTGTCCCTCTCAGAGGACAGACCATTTCAGAAGTTTTGAAATACAGTGTTCTGGTTAAGGAAGGTCAGAGGAAGTCAGAGTGTCAACCTTTGGGCTGCAGCAGTGGCAGGGCTGCTCCTCTGTGCCCTTTCAACACATTCCACAGAGAAGCACCAACCACTGTAAGGATGAAAATCCATAAACCTGGAAGCCAAGTAGTCCAGAGGCACCTGTGCTTTAAGGAATGGAAAACAAATAGGAGCACTATGCATCCTGTGTGGCTCACTCTGTCACACACATCATCACGGAAGCCAAGAGACAGACAGGTGAGAGAACAACATGGTTTTTATTTGCCACACAAAAAATTGCCAGTTTTTCTTTTAGCGCACATTGCCAACTGCTTTTCTGCTTGACCTGATCACAGCCCTAAGAGCCATCATGTTTTTGAGAACAGTTTGAAGAGCCTTTGTTACTCACCTGCACAAAACACACCTTTCACCTCGCTCTTGAACACCACCACACGCACCTTCTCGTCGAAGCGGAGCTGCTCCAGGACACTGAACAGCTACGAGGTAGGGAGTGCACACAAGAGAGGAAAACCTTTAGGCATGTGGATGTATGTACTTAAACTATAGCAAGCTCCTAATCTACAATACAAGTGTTTTCATTTTTCCCTGCAGGTGCCAGGAAATTCCTGAAAATCACATAAGTGGAAACAGCAGGACCCTTCCATGACAACATAGAAGGACATGTTTCTCCATCTCTTTTTTTCCTTCCACTCAGAGATGAACCTTTGCTGTACCTTAAACTCCCCTCCCTGTCCAGGCATGAGCTGGACTTTCTCTAGGATGTATCATCTGCTTATCTTATCTGCTCATGCTTATCAGATCATCTGCTAAGGTGTGACAAAGAGTAAGGACATTAACTTGCATCTGAGTTAACTTAAATTAGCTAACTTAAATGACTCTAGTATCTCTGTCCAGCCCACCCCTGAGATACTGCAGTAACTATCACTACCCCTTCTTCTCCAGGCTAACCTGCCTTGCCCCGGTGCCATCTCCCACTGACCTTCAGCAAGAGGTAAGTTTCATTTTACATTTCCCACAACTATTCTTACTGCAGTTGGTTACTGATTACCATTCCAAGCACACTTATAGACCAGGCCCATACTCACTTCATTTACAAATACTTTTCCCAGTGAATTTCTCGCGTGGGGTCGGTTCATTAGGATTTCAGCAATACCTTGGTAATAGGAGACAATTTCAGTTATACTTAATTTAATTCTCTGACACAGTAATTCAACTGGGAACAATATCTGCATGTGCTGCATCTTCTCTTTCCTGAAAATGCATGTAAGGTATATTCTAAACCCATCAGTTATTTTAAAAGTAGAGCACCATGTAGCACCATGTCTACGAAACCCAGTTATGCAGAACAACTGTAAAATTCAGCAGCACTGTAAATACTGTAAGTAACTAGACTTTTAAAAAATGAACATGACATCCAAGAACATACATCTTAGAATTGCTGCAGAAATGGGGAAAACACCCAGCAAACCAAAACCAAAATGATCCACCTTAGGTTTCTCTTTTGAATGTTACTTAGTTTCGTTTGTACTGTTTGGTCTTACTGTGTTCAAGTACATAACTTAAGGAAGAAAACCATCCACTTGGGACTGCTGTTTGCATGAGAACAGCACAGACTTGTCACTCTTACTTCCTGTTCCGGAACTGTTTTGAAACTGCAGCTCCATTGAATTTAAACTTAGGAAGCTCATCAGTGGAAAGGACTCCACTCAAAGTTCCTAAGTCCAAGCAGAAAAAATAAGACCACAATATGCACCTACTTCTCCCTTGCACTTGTGATTTGTTAATTATTATCCAACAGCCTCTGTGTGCTTTGGAAAAAAGATCTCTCCTCTGTCCTTGCCTGGACTTCTGCTCACTTCCCAGGCATGACTATTCTAAGATGCTGTTGCTGCTGTAGATGCACAGCTGTACCTTGCACATGTCTATTCCTCTGCTTATGCCAGGGGCCAGCTGCTGAACCAGTGATGTGTCACACTGGAGCAGAGACACGGGTGACAGCAGCACCAGCAAAGGACACTCACAACTCTGGTAGCTGTTCACGGGTATGTAACCAGCAAAACTACTGACAGCTGTTCATGAAATCTTGGAATGCTTACACAGAGAGCAAATCCATTGGCAATCTGAACCAAAACTCGAACTGTTTAGTGGCTCTCATGCATAAATGTGCACAGGCCTGCCCAGGTCCTGTCCTCCCTTTAGCACTGTGTGTTATTGCTGTCAGAAAAAGCTAAGGTATGCAAACCAGAACATCTTGCATTGAGCTCTCCTGCACACCTAACATCAAAAAAAATGCACCTAGCATTCATTTGGCAGGAGTGTTCTTGGGGAAAAAGTATCAAGGAATGACTGAAAGCAGTGAGCAGACCTGACTTCAACCTGCGTCCACCCTGCAGCACCAGGTCACTCCGGCTGTCCCCGGGCATTGCCCCCCTGTTCCCGGACATTCCTGGCTGGTCCCCGGACACTCTCCATCAGTCCCCGGGCATTGCCCCCCTGTCCCCGGGCACTCCCTCCCTGTCCCCGGGTATTCCCCCCATGTCCCCGGGCACTACCACCCTATCCTCGGGGTAGTCCCCCCCTGTCCCGGGCACTCCCCCTCTATCCCCAGGCACTGTCCCCTATCCCCG
>WBMV01005726.1:15475-28671 GCA_013396655.1 Campylorhamphus procurvoides | reverse complement strand
TCCCTCCCCATCTCCGCCTGTCCCTCCCCGTGTCCCCCGTGCCCCTCTGTCAGTCCTCGTGTTCCTCTGTCTGTCCCCCTGTCCCTCCTCGTGTCCCTGTGTCTGTCCCCATGTCCCCGCGTCCCCGTGTCCCTGTGTCTGTCCCCATGTCCTCCTGTCCCTCCCCTTGTCCCTGTGTCCCCCTGTCACCATTTCCCCGTGTCCCTCCCCATGTCCCGATGTCCCCGTGTCCCCCCCTTGTCCCAATGCCCCCTTATCCCCGTGTCCCAATGTCCCCGTGTCCCCGCAGCACTCCGTGGCCCGTGGAGATCCCCCAGGGCAGGTGTGCGGCTCTGCTCCCTGCTAACAAGGGATAGGACAAGAGGAAACCTTGTCTCCCTCAGACTTCCACAGGGGAGGTTCGGGATAAGGTTTAAGTTACTCCACCGAAAGGATTGTCAAGCGCAGGAACAGGCAGCCCTGGGCAGTGGTGGAGTCTCTGGAGGGACTTAAACAACATGTAGGTGTTTGCTGAGGACCATCATTTAGTGGGGAATTAAGTTGGCAGTGCTGAGGTAACAGTTGGACTTTGATCCTAAAGGTCTTTTCCAGCCTAAATGATTCTGTGATGTTCAAAGAGGAACAAAAGCTAAAGGAACCATTGTTGTTTTGGGGGATGAGCCTTACCACAACTTTGGTATTTGCCAGAGTTATCAGAAACTTTCCCACCACACACCTTTTTAAATAACTTTTTCTTGTTGCTGCATGGGTATTTCTCCAGCATGTGATAAGATAAGGGAAGAGTTGAAAGGTTAAAGACTTCATTCTGTTAGTTGTGTTTATTGGAGTGAATGACAGAATGTAGTTTTAGAAGTTACTGAGTCTCGCCTTGAACTCACTTGTGATGTGCTTGTGGAAAGAACAATAATAAGGTGGAAGAGACAAGTGGAACCTGTAAGACACTGTATTGTGTCTTAAGTATTTTACTATGAAATCTTTTAAACATACCAATTTGAGCAAAAGATATATTAAATCTTACTGTGATTTGGTTTTGGTTCTTTGTTTTCTTTATCTTTCCTTGTCAGTTTTCAAAGCCTAGTGGGAACAGTCCTGATTACCCTGACATGGCTAAGGAAGCAGGTAATTTAATAATAAAGCATTTTGTTTGATTGCTGATACTTATTTTAAATCTTAGAGTTAATATTTTTATTATACATATGAAGGAACAGCTGCTGTTCAGTAAATAGGTACATATACAAAGCAGATCTAAAACTGGTAAAGAAAAGGCCACTTTCACAGAATCCATAATTGGCCTGTCCAGCTCACTGCCTCCAATGCTGAAGTCAGCAGGGTGGCTTAAAATTGGATTGGACACTTAAATAATTTAACGCTTAACTATATTATTCAAAACATACTTTAATGGGGATGAACAACCTTTGTGCATGAACACAAAATTGATTGAATTAAATTTTCTGATAAAGGAGCTTGTTCAGATCTCTAAACACTGTGAAATTGTCCTTATGAGTATTAAGATGCAAGACAATATTAATCATTTGCATTATATAATAAGGAATTTGTACAACTCTCTTCTTGTTTGTGAATGCAGGGACTGTACATACTACTCTAGGTTTGCTTGTTGTGGTTGTGAGAGCTGCTTGCTTTTTTTTTTCGGCCCTTCAATTTTAACTTTTTTTTCTACTTGTAACTTTTTTTAGGCCAGGCAGCTCTAGCTGATGCTGGGATTCCTTACTCAGCAGTGAAGCAAGCATGTGTGGGTTATGTTTATGGTGAGTAATCTTTAGTTGGGATGTGACATCCATGACATTTGCAAACATCTGTGTGGATAAAATTTATCCACATTTGTGTGGATAAAGTATGGGGGATCCCATCAATAAGCTAGGGACAAATCTAGTTCTATTCCAGAGAAAGTTTTCCATTTACTTTCTTTCTGATTCTCTATTAATGACAGTATTATGGCAACTGAAGTAGGGTCAGTCAGCTGTGATACCTAGAGCAGCTCCCAAGTCACACCTCTCAGACCTTTCTGTCCCTTTGATTCACAGCCTGTTATCACAGAAGCAGGACAGGCTTTTGTCTTTAAAATATAAAGAGTTTTACCTTGTTTCTGAGGTTCTTTACTGTGGATACCTGAGAGACACACTCACGGTGACCATTCAGAAGTTGAAGTTTACAGTTTAAATGGTAGCATTGCACAGACATGGTAGGATTTCTTTTTTAGTGAGTGAAGTTTGAGTTTGTACCTTATTTTAATGTTGCATTTCTCTCTAAAGGTGACTCAACTTGTGGACAGCGGGCCATCTATCACGGGCTGGGTCTCACTGGCATTCCCATCATTAATGTTAACAACAACTGTGCCACTGGATCCACTGCTCTGTTCATGGCCAGGCAATTAGTAGAAGGAGGTGAGTTGGTCTGTTCTGGGGCTGGGTAATACATATTCTCTATAAATATAACTTGAATGAAGGTTGGAGCTAGTGAATGCCCTCATGGACAACATTGTGCTTTCTGCCTCACTCAGCTGAGAAGGTTGATCAGTTGTATGTACAAGTGTAAGACCAAGCTCTCTAAAAACTAAGGCTGTCACTGTGAACTAGGGCACTATGTGTGCCCCTGCTGGGATGCAGTAGGATGCTGTCCCTGGATACACAGGTCCTTTCCCGTGTCCTAAGCTGCATGAACCTGTCAGCACTGAGTCAGTGAAGTGTTTTCTAGAGAAACTGTTTGGAGTGGTGCAGAGCAAGTTGCATTACAGCACCACAAACACTGGATTCTGCAGGATGAAAGGGAGAGAAGAATCTCCTGAAAAGCTTAGCCCTTTCCTTTTCCCACACGAGGGTTTGACTGACACATTTTGGGAAGGGAGGGGAGGAGCAACACCTTGTGACAGACTATGCTTTGAACTGATAGATGAGTGTTTCCTTCTGTTTATGGACTTTGATACTTTCTTGCACTAAATGCTGATGTTTCTCCAATGAAAACTATAGTAGCACTGTGTGATTATTTTAGTATTTGTGGCAGAGACTTAAATGCTTGGTTGTCTAGGATAATTGCTGTCAAACAGTTTAAAAATAAACCCCAAACCTGTACTGATCTCTCATTCTTGGGTATCAATGTTTGTATCAATACCATTTCCACTTTAATTTGACTGTCTTTTAAAAATGAAGGAAGGAGCAAGAGCAGCTCATAGGTGTTTATGTACATATGTTGTAATTGAATAGTTGTTAGTACATAGTGTCATTTATAATTACATTGTGCTTTAAATAGCCACAAATTTTATTTTAAGGTTTGGCAGACTGTGTTCTGGCACTTGGCTTTGAGAGGATGGCAAAAGGATCTCTTGCTACAGGTGTAAGTGTGTGAAAGACTTCATATGTTTTGTGTTTGTAGATGAGTTACAGCTCCTCATTCTCTGACACATTCTCATGAATACCAGTTGCTTAACAATGTTGCTGTAGATGATTACAAAATAAGCCATTGTTTTGAGCCACAGAAACTTTGGATGAGTTCTAGGATTCTGATGGCACCAGTGACATACAAATCTTGCACAGGATGGTTTAGAATTAATTTTCTGCTTCTAGTATTTTTGTAAGACTATGTTAAAAGCTGGGTTAATAGGGAATAATGAAAATACCAGATAGAATAGTGAAGCTTTGAGTAATTGGAGTGTCTGTCTCAAAATGACACAGCAAATCAAAGAAAGAATCTGGGTCTTCTGGCTTGATCCTTACTCAGTTGACCTACTAACACACTTTCCCAAAAACTAAGGGCTTCTTGACTCTTCTTTGTTTTTACTGGAGAAGTCTGTGGGGGTTTGCTTGTATTTTGCCTTATGGCAAGCAGTGTTAGAGCCCATATGTCATTGAACTACAGAGCTGCCAAATTTGATAATATGTGCAAGAGGTTTGGGTGAGAAATTTTACATTTAACAGCTGGTAAAAATGAACAAGAGTTATCCTTTAACATGCTTTACAGTATTTCATCTAAGCTTCACTGAATATATTAATATAATATTAATTTTATAATTTGAAACTGTATTTCCTATAGAGTTGTGAGGTGAAAAATACCCAAAGTCCTCAGCTGAAAATAGTGCCTGTGGTAGAAATCACATAGCAGTGATCCCTGCCATGAATCAGTGCAGTGGTTATAATGTTAAGCATTTTCTGCTTATTTACTTTCTTTTATAGTTGGGAAATTATGAATTCTTCTAAATGTGTCACTGAAGTGCAACATTCTGTCCAGAAAAACCTCTCATTTGCGTCTCAATAACCTCTCAAATGCCTGTGGCATTTTTATGCTGATGTTAAAGAAAAGGAGATTATTACTTGCTTTGTAACTATTTCTCCTGGTTTTAGTTTTCAGACAGAACTAATCCAATGGACAAACATATGGAAATTATGATAAATAAATATGGCTTAGCAAGTGCTCCAGTGGCACCTCAGCTATTTGCAAGCGCTGGCAAAGAACATATGGAGAAATATGGTATGTCAAAATACATCTTTTCATTGTCTTCTTTTAATAAATTGATTTAATATATTGGGATTTTTTTGGGTATTTGATTTAATACCTAGTACAAGGCTGCTGCCACTGCTGTTTCTTAACCTCCCATCAGATAAGGAAATTGGCCCCAGGGTAATGGGCTGGCCTGTTGTGCATCTTTTATTTACACTAATTTTTAGACTATTACATGGAAAAAATTTAGACTCTTAATATTTCACAGCTGTTTTGCAATGGTGGGAAAATGAGCACTGAAGTTTCAGTTATATGATAATATGTCAAATAAAATACACTTATTTTCTGTATTTTCATGTTAAATATCCAAGTCGTTGTTCTGTTAGCTAAAACTCAACCATGGTGAGTAGTCTTTGTCTAATTTTGAGACCTAAGTGGAGTGGAGTTCTAGGGACAGTATTGAATATCACTTGATAACAGTGAGTCTCTTGTAAAGATACTTGTTGAGGTCAGATTCTTGTGACACAATATTTAAACTGTTATGTTAGCACTCTTTGAGTAAACAGAGTATTTCAACACAGCTGTTTTTCCCCTTCCAGGGACAAGTCCAGAATACTTTGCGAAAATTGCGTGGAAGAATCACAGCCACTCAACTAACAACCCGTGAGTCACGTGCTCTGCCTCTGGCCTGAACACCCCTTTTTGTCAAAAAAATTCATGCACCACCAAGTGTTATTTTTAGAAATGTTTTGTGGAGTATATTCCTTATTATGGAAAGGGAATTTTACCCAGCATTAATTCTGTATCTAGCTCCTCATACATTGTAAAAACAGCTCTATAGCTGCCTAATAGTGTGATATGGGCATGTCTACTGGTGACACTGAGATGGCATCTGTGTGTTTTCCTTAGGTATTCCCAGTTCCAGAAGGAATACACTCTAGATGAAGTTCTGCAGTCTCGCAAAATTTTTGATTACTTGACTGTCTTACAGTGTTGGTAAGGACAGGAGTTTGCACTGTGAAATAAATCTTGATGTTGGGACAAACATGGTAGGACATCAGTTTAAATAGAAGTCTGTTTGTGTGTAAATTAAAATTTACAGATAACTTTAAGTAAAACTTTTTATAAATAAAACAAATGTGGAAACTCTGTAATGACCAAACACTAGATATTTGTTCACAATATAATACCATGAGCTGAAATATGTTTTGTACTTTGGGGCTCTCATGTAATTCTGTATCTTTTACTCAAGTGCTGTTAAGTGTTAATTTTTCTTCAACCTCTTGACATGTTTATAGCTAAGCAGAAGCTTTGATTATTCCTAAATTGAAAACCCGTAATGATATGTTTCTATTTTGATGTCATGATTTTCAAATGTCTGATATAAATATTACTGAAAGTGTCCAGTAAACACTATTGGAATTTATAGTTACAGTGGCATTAGCCAAAGAAAGTATCTTTTCATTTGTCCTCTTTGGTTTTTTTTGGTTTGTATTAACAGATAAAGCTATGGAAGATTTACTGTACTAATTTAGAATAATGATGTCATTGTTTTTCTTTCAATCAGTCCAACATCAAATGGTGCTGCAGCTGCAATTTTGGCTAATGAGGAGTTTGTGAAAAGGCATAAGTTGCAGCCAAAAGCTGTGGAAATTCTAGCCCAGGTGATGGCCACTGATTATCCAAGCACATTTGAAGAGAACAGTTGTTTGAAGATGGTAGGTTTACAGTTCCCTCTTTCCTGGTACTCATTGAGGTCTTAATAATACTGCAGATATTTTCATGTCAGTAAGCAAACAAATTATACTTTGTAGTGAATGTAAAAGTGATTTCATTTGGACAGGTATGGAATAAGCAGAGTGGTTGTGGAATGGCAGTAAGAAATTTTTAAGCAGATTATCAGGAACAAATTATTTACAGGCTACTTTTTAAACAGTTTGAACAGCAAAAAAAGTTCTGCAATCTTTCTGTTTAGTAATAACACTTCAACCAATTTTACTTATGCTTGTGTCATACTGAAGCTGAAATACCTTTTTGGGTAGAGTCATGACTACTTGCTTAGGTAGAATGAAGGGAAAGACCTGAACTGCAAAATTTGGATCCCACTGCAAATTGACTGAAATAATTGGATGCAAGTCAAACTACTAGAATACACAATAGTTTCTGCTGCAGTCATGTTGCATTTAGGTTTCAAATGCAGTCCTAGTCAGGTGGCTGATAGAAAAAGGGAACAAGACAGTCTGAGGATTTGTTTCAAGGCTGTTGGTCTGAGTCCTGCAAAGGAGCAATTTGGGTTGTGAACAAGGCTCAGAAAATAGAGGGTGTTCCCCAGAGAGTCTTTGCATGCCAACACTGAGATTTAGAATGTATTATTTCTTTCTATACAGTTCATATGGTATGAATATTAAACTCTGGTATGTGATGCTATAAAATAAATCAGAATGCCACCTCCTCCGGGTTAGTTTCACTGACAGGATATACAGAACCACATTTAAAATGAAGTGTAGAAATGAAATGGCTGGCTATCTTTATATATCTTTAATGACATTTTAACTTACAATTTCTCCTTTCTGCAGGTGGGCTATGACATGACTAAAAAAGCTGCACAGAAATGTTTTGAACAAGCAGGCCTAAAGCCCACAGACGTCGATGTGATCGAACTTCACGATTGCTTCTCAGTTAATGAGTTCATTACCTATGAAGCTCTGGGGCTCTGTCCAGAAGGTAATAGCATCAATAGAATCATTGTTTTATTAAAGTGGGAAGCACTAAAAACACTAAAAATTCAAGGACTCCTATGATCTCAGTATTATGCCCTTTTTTCAGGGCTATATACTTACCTACCTGAAGGTCTCCCTCCATCTATGTATTTCCTTTTAAGATGAAAATTGGACAAGAATTGCCTGTAGAGGGTCTTAGCAAGTCACTGATCTTTGAAACATGTTTGCCTCAGAGTTGTTGTCAACTGTGTAACAATGCACAGTCTGTCCAGATTAATTTAATGTCGTTAGAGTGGGTGGATTTGCAAGAGGTTAAGTGGCAGTGGAGTTTAGTTCTGTGTATGTAAGTCAAACCATTAAAATTTTCTACTGAAGAGATTTTTGTTTGATTTTAAATAAGTAATACACTGAACTGCTACTTCAGTGTGTGATATATTTAAATTCCAAACATATTCTTGCTTTGCACAAGCAATCACCTGATATAATCTCTCTCTAATTTGTTTTTAACTATTTTGAGGAAATACCATACTCTGGCACTAGGTGGTGTATTAAGTCTGAGCTTTCTTACCAAAACAGAGGCATTCATGGAACTGCAGGAAGGCTTTTTATGTATTTGTAGGTCTGCAAATATTTGCCTTTGAATGGTTGCTTTTTAAGGTATTTTTGTTGTATTTTTATGATATCTGCAGCAAACCCAGCAGATTTTTAACATTATTTAATTAAGTACTTTAAGATCTTTGGCTTTAGTCCTTTGATTGCTACAGAAGAATCCTGATGGTATTTGTTTATTTGCCTGATAAGCCTTGTGCATAATAATTGAATAGTGCAATTCTCACAACCTTTAGTCAGACTGACCTTAATAGTGTATGACACTTATTTTGCCATGGTAGATTAATTAGGCATAGAGATTAATGAAAGGGCATAACTACACTGTGGGCTTAGATGTGCAAGACTCACCTGGTGTTCTCACCTGGTGGCAGAAGTAAGTTATAAGTATCCTTTTTAGATCCTTTTTAGATTTCCAAGTTAAGAACATAGGCCCAAAAAGCTGGTACAAGAGTAAAGAAATTAGAGCCTGGTTAAAAGGGGGAACAGTCTGTATCCTGGAAAACTGAGTAATTCAAAGCATTAGTCTTAGGAGTGGTTTTATTTACTATCTTAATGTCTCAATGCAGCCCAGGGTACCACTGGCTCCCTTTGTGGCAAAGGCTCATGTTCACCTTGGTGTTGACCCCTCTTGTCCTGGGGGTCATAAATTACAACTAACCCCTCTTTTACAGAAGACATAGTTATCACTGCAGTTCCATGAACAAAATAAATATATTGATTATATCATAATACTGTATATCAACAAAACAATTCAAGAGCAAATTGAAAAGAGCTTTTGTATCAAATGTTACACTTCCTCCAGAGGTATAAACAAGTCTCATTAAGGTAATTTGAGTCTTCTCTTTGTGAAATATGAGCTGTAGCATTTCCTGGGTTTTGACTGACATGCAGCATCTCTGCTAAGTGACAGCAGAACTGAAAAATCACTTACAAACCAAGAAAGATAATTTTTCTTACATAAATACTGTTTTATAGGAAGAGCGTGTGACCTGATCGACAGAGGAGACAATACTTATGGAGGAAAATGGGTTATTAATCCCAGTGGTGGCTTGATTTCAAAGGGACACCCTCTTGGGGCCACAGGTAAGCAAAGACACCTCACTGAGTCCCACCTGTGAGACATGAGATCCAGCTCTGAGCAGGCAGGTGCTTCCCACTTGTGCCTGACACAGGAGGGCTCACCAGCAGCTCCACAGCTTCTTTCCAGCCTTCTCATTTCCAAATAATGCAGGTGTTAGGGCAGGTTCACCACAGGGGATTGCTCAAACCTGTGCCAATTGACCATTAGCAGAGACTTAATTTTTGGAGCTTTTTTTCTCTGTTCTTATTAAAGCAACCTGCACACAGATAAACTTCTTTTTTTTTCTTAATAATGGCTCAATAGTACACCTTCTGATTAATGTAATTTAAATAATTGTTTTCCTGTGATGTCATCCTTTAAATTGTAGATCTTGGAGATTTTTACTGCCTTAGCCTCTTCTGTTGTTAGCTGTACTAGAAGCCATCTCTGTTAAGTTTTGCATGTCAAAATATTTATCTGATGTTTGCAACAGAAGCTCACTTAGTCACCATTTCCTAGCAACAGTGGTTTTCCTTTTTTTTTGTTTGTTTGGGGTTTTTTGTTTTCTTTAAAATGCTATGCTTGTTTCCAAATGAGTTGGCTTGTNTACTGAAGAGATTTTTGTTTGATTTTAAATAAGTAATACACTGAACTGCTACTTCAGTGTGTGATATATTTAAATTCCAAACATATTCTTGCTTTGCACAAGCAATCACCTGATATAATCTCTCTCTAATTTGTTTTTAACTATTTTGAGGAAATACCATACTCTGGCACTAGGTGGTGTATTAAGTCTGAGCTTTCTTACCAAAACAGAGGCATTCATGGAACTGCAGGAAGGCTTTTTATGTATTTGTAGGTCTGCAAATATTTGCCTTTGAATGGTTGCTTTTTAAGGTATTTTTGTTGTATTTTTATGATATCTGCAGCAAACCCAGCAGATTTTTAACATTATTTAATTAAGTACTTTAAGATCTTTGGCTTTAGTCCTTTGATTGCTACAGAAGAATCCTGATGGTATTTGTTTATTTGCCTGATAAGCCTTGTGCATAATAATTGAATAGTGCAATTCTCACAACCTTTAGTCAGACTGACCTTAATAGTGTATGACACTTATTTTGCCATGGTAGATTAATTAGGCATAGAGATTAATGAAAGGGCATAACTACACTGTGGGCTTAGATGTGCAAGACTCACCTGGTGTTCTCACCTGGTGGCAGAAGTAAGTTATAAGTATCCTTTTTAGATCCTTTTTAGATTTCCAAGTTAAGAACATAGGCCCAAAAAGCTGGTACAAGAGTAAAGAAATTAGAGCCTGGTTAAAAGGGGGAACAGTCTGTATCCTGGAAAACTGAGTAATTCAAAGCATTAGTCTTAGGAGTGGTTTTATTTACTATCTTAATGTCTCAATGCAGCCCAGGGTACCACTGGCTCCCTTTGTGGCAAAGGCTCATGTTCACCTTGGTGTTGACCCCTCTTGTCCTGGGGGTCATAAATTACAACTAACCCCTCTTTTACAGAAGACATAGTTATCACTGCAGTTCCATGAACAAAATAAATATATTGATTATATCATAATACTGTATATCAACAAAACAATTCAAGAGCAAATTGAAAAGAGCTTTTGTATCAAATGTTACACTTCCTCCAGAGGTATAAACAAGTCTCATTAAGGTAATTTGAGTCTTCTCTTTGTGAAATATGAGCTGTAGCATTTCCTGGGTTTTGACTGACATGCAGCATCTCTGCTAAGTGACAGCAGAACTGAAAAATCACTTACAAACCAAGAAAGATAATTTTTCTTACATAAATACTGTTTTATAGGAAGAGCGTGTGACCTGATCGACAGAGGAGACAATACTTATGGAGGAAAATGGGTTATTAATCCCAGTGGTGGCTTGATTTCAAAGGGACACCCTCTTGGGGCCACAGGTAAGCAAAGACACCTCACTGAGTCCCACCTGTGAGACATGAGATCCAGCTCTGAGCAGGCAGGTGCTTCCCACTTGTGCCTGACACAGGAGGGCTCACCAGCAGCTCCACAGCTTCTTTCCAGCCTTCTCATTTCCAAATAATGCAGGTGTTAGGGCAGGTTCACCACAGGGGATTGCTCAAACCTGTGCCAATTGACCATTAGCAGAGACTTAATTTTTGGAGCTTTTTTTCTCTGTTCTTATTAAAGCAACCTGCACACAGATAAACTTCTTTTTTTTTCTTAATAATGGCTCAATAGTACACCTTCTGATTAATGTAATTTAAATAATTGTTTTCCTGTGATGTCATCCTTTAAATTGTAGATCTTGGAGATTTTTACTGCCTTAGCCTCTTCTGTTGTTAGCTGTACTAGAAGCCATCTCTGTTAAGTTTTGCATGTCAAAATATTTATCTGATGTTTGCAACAGAAGCTCACTTAGTCACCATTTCCTAGCAACAGTGGTTTTCCTTTTTTTTTGTTTGTTTGGGGTTTTTTGTTTTCTTTAAAATGCTATGCTTGTTTCCAAATGAGTTGGCTTTTTGATAAAATGTGATTGGATTTGTGAAGGAAATTCACCTTCCGTGTTTGGAAATGAGAAGTTGTTGGAAAACTGGAGAAGAGAAAACTTGTAAAACACCAAACCTTAATCTGAACAGCTTTAACAGTGAGATAACACACAGTTAGTGTCAGGGTAGAGGGGAGTATTAGGAAACTTTGGGGGAAAAATGTTCCAGGTATGAGAAGATTGCATTGCCAGGTTTGTGTTAATTTTTTTGTCAGATACAGTGATAGATGTAGAGGCAGCCACTGGTATTTTTGCCATGGGATGGGGGAAGTCATTAAAATGCAAAAAATGTCAGCTTCATTTCCCTTGGAAATGGTCTGGAGCATGGAGTTCCTCTGAAATTTCCAAACCATTCCAGGGCAGGCTGCACCACGGTGCACACTCACTTCTTGAGGCTGAGAGAATGAAACCTGTTCATTCTCCTCTAAGACTGGAGATAGAAGACTCCTTGACTCATCCTCTTGATAATGTTTCACTTGACTAGGTGTGAAATTCAACACATAAAATACAGATCCCTTGTCTGACTTGCCCAAAGGGAGAGGAAGGGATAGAGGGAAAGAGAAATGTGTGAGAAATGTCTGGAGAAGGGCAGGGAGCTGGGGAAGGGTCTGGAGCACCAGGAGGGGTGGAGGGAGCTGGGGGGGCTCATCTTGGACAAAAGGAGGTTCAGGGGGGACCTTCTTGCTCCCTACAACTCCCTGTCAGGAGGGGACAGCCGGGATGGGATCGATCTCTGCTCCAGGGAACAGGGACAGGAGGAGAGAGTCAGGTTGGACATCAGGAGGAATTTGGTCCCAGAAGGGGTGATCGGACATTGGAAGGGGCTGCATCACCGATCCTGGAGGTGCTTAAGGAAGGACTGGAGTGGCACTGAGTGCCCTGGTCTGGCTGACAAGGTGGGCTTGGGGCACANCTCATCCTGGCATTCTGTGTGTGGGAGCTGGTCCGTACCTGCAGACCGAGCTGCCAGAAGGAACAGCAGGGTGACCACAGGCNTTCACTTGACTAGGTGTGAAATTCAACACATAAAATACAGATCCCTTGTCTGACTTGCCCAAAGGGAGAGGAAGGGATAGAGGGAAAGAGAAATGTGTGAGAAATGTCTGGAGAAGGGCAGGGAGCTGGGGAAGGGTCTGGAGCACCAGGAGGGGTGGAGGGAGCTGGGGGGGCTCATCTTGGACAAAAGGAGGTTCAGGGGGGACCTTCTTGCTCCCTACAACTCCCTGTCAGGAGGGGACAGCCGGGATGGGATCGATCTCTGCTCCAGGGAACAGGGACAGGAGGAGAGAGTCAGGTTGGACATCAGGAGGAATTTGGTCCCAGAAGGGGTGATCGGACATTGGAAGGGGCTGCATCACCGATCCTGGAGGTGCTTAAGGAAGGACTGGAGTGGCACTGAGTGCCCTGGTCTGGCTGACAAGGTGGGCTTGGGGCACAGGCTGGACTCCATACTCCCAGAGACCCTTTCCAGCCTAACTCATCCTGGCATTCTGTGTGTGTGGGAGCTGGTCCGGACCTGCAGACCGAGCTGCCGGAAGGAATAGCAGGGTGACCACAGGCTGCGATGCCAATGGTCCCTCCCCACCAGAGACATCCCAAAAAACCCTTGGGCTCCCCCTCCCCGCCCCGTTGGCGACTGCATCGGCGCTCGATGTTTCAGGGCTGGCGCAGGCGGCGGAGCTCTGCTGGCAGCTGCGCGGGCTGGCGGGCCGGCGCCAGGTGGCGGGGGCCAAGGTCGCGCTGCAGCACAACCTGGGCCTCGGCGGCGCCGTCGTGGTCACCCTCTACGCCATGGGCTTCCCCGACACGGCCAGGTGA
>WBMV01005726.1:0-14927 GCA_013396655.1 Campylorhamphus procurvoides | reverse complement strand
TGACCACAGGCTGCGATGCCAATGGTCCCTCCCCACCAGAGACATCCCAAAAAACCCTTGGGCTCCCCCTCCCCGCCCCGTTGGCGACTGCATCGGCGCTCGATGTTTCAGGGCTGGCGCAGGCGGCGGAGCTCTGCTGGCAGCTGCGCGGGCTGGCGGGCCGGCGCCAGGTGGCGGGGGCCAAGGTCGCGCTGCAGCACAACCTGGGCCTCGGCGGCGCCGTCGTGGTCCCCCTCTACGCCATGGGCTTCCCCGACACGGCCAGGTGAGCGGGGACCGCGGGGGGCACGGGGGGACCGCGGGGGGAACGCACAGCCCCGGCCCGGCGCTCACGGCCCGGCCCCGCGCACGGCGGGAGGGCCGGCTCGCTGAGGGGACACCCCTGCCCCGCAGTGCTGCGGTGTCTCGGAACNGTTTGGAGGAGGGGAAAAAAACCCAAACTTTCCAAGAACGAGACAGGCCACGTCAAAATAAGTTAATTGACACAAGGGTTAATTGAAACTTGTGAGAAAAAGCAAGACGTCTGGCCTCTAAAAGTGTGGTTGTGAGGAAATGTCTGGTGTTTGGAGACGGGATAAAAAAGGCAGCAAAATAAAGCCCTACCAAGAACGAGACGGGCCACGTCAAAATAAGTTGACACTAGGGTTAATTGAAGCTTGTGAGAAAACGCAAGAAGTCCATGGGAACAGAGATAGCCACTGCTGAAATTGTTACTAGTTTGGCTTCATGAAGAATTGCTGCCAGCTGTTACATGTGATGTAGTAAGTACTCCTGAAGGCCCGGGGGTGTTACTGGTCCAGTCCTGGCTACAGAGTTTGCACTTGCAGCCTGTTTCAGAGTGAGGGGAGAACACTGCTATGCAGGTGTCTGCAACTCTGCTACAGTTCTGTGCCAGGGTGGACAGGAATTGAGGGAAAACAGAATTTGTATTATACTAGAGAAGCAGGAGAGACTTTTTAATACACAGTTACCTTTACATTTTCACTTTTGACTTTGCTTAGATGGAGCTGCTCTTTGTGGGACTTAAAGCTTGATGTCAGTACTTTAAATTTGCTCTAAAAACCTGTGAAAATAATTTATCATGGGCTGGCCTTCCAGAAAGAGACATTCTTCTCCCTCCCAACTCTTACTTCTAATGCCTGTTTTAGCTAAACCTGTGCAGTTTCTGGGAGGTGATGATGCAACCTGTGGAAGAGGTGATGAGAGAAGCCACTGAACTTGGAAGGACTGTAGCAGTGTCAGGAGTGATAATCCTGTCACTTCTGTGATCTCTAAGAGGTTGTACCATGTGAGAAGATAGCTGTGATAGAGGAAAAATATGTCTTCTCATGGATTCTCTTCAAATTTGCTCACAGAACTGGGCAGTGGGAGTTGGGACAGTTTTAAATCAGAGGGGAAAGGACTTACAGGGAGATACTGTTGTCCACTGCTTTGAGCTTTGTCTTTAAAAATCCTGTAAGTTTATGGAACAGAGAAACTATTGCTATTTTTAATGTCCTTAACCTTGAGGTACTGCTAGAAGTAGGGCCTTCCTGTCAGGAAGAGCGTTGCAGGTAGAGATAATGTTTCTCCTGAAGAAATTAAATTTAATTTACTACAGCTCACTTCACCCTCATTGGTATTGAGGGCTTTTAAAATACTTTCTTAGGTATAGCTCAAACCAGAGAAATCTTAGCAATGCTCCTTTCATCTTACACTGGAGGAGCTTAAAAACCCTTAGTTCCCTCAAGGGCTCTGTGTGGGAGATCCTGACACACAGAGCTGCACTAATGTATATGAGACTGTGGAATGAAACGCCTGATCTGTTCAGGTACCCCTTACGTAACTGATTTATGATGTGCATTGTGTAATTAAGGGAAAGGTGGTGAAATTCCATGTTTATGGAGATACTTTCTACCAGTTTGTTACAGCAATGTCCGTAGAGTTATCCACTGATCCCAGATCCAGCCAGTGGCTTGAGCAAGAGCTGACAGGAATGTACTTCAAGGCGAATGGCAGCAGGACTTGATCCATTTTGCATTAGTTTTTGAAACGGTTCTGCTTTTTATTTGGTTTCGGGTTTTTTATATACCTTTCAATTTTGCATCCTCACTGTTAATACAGCCCTGGTTTATTAATAAAATGGCTGTGTCTCCTTCAGATGAGGCAGTGCCCACTACTACTACCCTGTCACACACGTGGGGCAGTGTCAGGACCACACCAGTAAGTTCAGCAGCATTTCTTAGGCAATTCTGCCACTTCAGCAGTGTCAAACCTGACCCCACTTTTGGGCTCTGCTGCCAAGTCGTGGTAATATCTCTAAACTTGTTCTTCCTGTTGCTTGAATTGGTATTTCTTTGGACACCTCTGTACTTGCTCGGGCTCAGTGTGCCCCTGCAGAAATGGAGAATTGGATTTCATGCTGCTGTCAGGCCATGCAGGGTGATTGCTTCAGACAATCAGGAATAATAAGATTAATAATTTACTTCCATCGTAAAATTGATGTTTTGTTCATACATGAACTTGATACTTGATGTGATTGTAACTCCAGCTGTCAAGCCCATGAGAGAGCAGGCTTCACTTTGATAGCAGAGCTGCTTTGGACTGCTAAAACGTTTCCTGCTGGTGTGAGGCCTGTTCATGATAATTTGAAGATGCTGCAAATGTGAGTAAAGGTTTGTAAATTAATGGGTTTTCATTCCAGCAGTGGCCGCATTGCGGCTGTGCCTCTCAGCGCTGCTGTGGATGGATTTAAGTCACATCTGGTCTTCAAAGAGATTGAAAAGAAGCTCCAAGAGGTATCTGACTACTTCTTTTACCTCAAACAGGATTTTAATTGATACAGAATGTGTGTGAAACCTGGTGGGAGTGCAGTAGCATCCATCAAGCGTCCTCAGCACTGCTCATTGAAACAAACGGTACAGATTTGGTTCTGCTGGGACAGAAATCTTTCTGCCTGTGCCATGATTTTAAATTACTTTTTTCAGATAGTTCCTACCTGCATAAAGGTATTTCAGTGAAGGTAAGTTTAGATTTTATGTGAGGAGCTTGCTAACTTAACACAAGAAACTTTGTGTTTGGTGCTAGGTGCTGGCTTTGTGATTAGAAGAAGAAATCACATTATGTCAGAATTCCATCAGGACAAGACTGTTAGGACAGTGGTAATTTTTCTCAGTTTAGTAAATTTTAATATAGATAGTCATAGTTTGAGGTCTTTGTTTGTTTAGATTTTTTGGATAATTGTTTAAATGATGCCTGATGAGGGAAATAGGCATTTTTATATTGATAGAAATTGTTTTTGAATTACTTTCTGTTAAATTCAAACTGTCTGAATATTATGTTGAAGTAAATTACTAACTTTCACATTACATGGTCATTACAGGAAGGAGAGCAGTTTGTCAAGAAAATTGGTGGAATCTTTGCCTTCAAAATAAAAGATGGTCCTGGTGGGAAAGAAGCAACTTGGGTAGTAGATGTGAAAAATGGTAAAGGCTCAGTGGCAGTGAATTCAGGTAAGTGCTCCTGTATTATGTCATTGCAGAAAACACATGAAACTCATGGATATAAACTCATTTTTTTTAAGCTTTAATGAGCAAAAATAATGTAGAGCTACCGTAACTAATTTTAAACATTTCTTAGTGCTGACACTTTTAATCCAGGATGTTTTGGACCAAGAACTAAACATCTTCTACTCTGAATCCGTCTAGAGATAATTGTGTATTTTCTTACAGGCTCCAGGCAGATCTGTCATATGACTTCACAGGAATCAGAATGAAAAAAAGAAAAGTAAAATTCAAACCTTGGGGATTTGGTTCTCACCTCTTAAAATTTGGGCCAGAAGTGTAATTTGTAGCTGTTTCTTCAGTTGCTTTGTTGCATACACTGCTGGTGGTGAGCTGGCCTGTCTTCTCAGTAAGAATAAAAGCACTGTGTTCTGTTGCATGGACAATTTATCAAATATTTCAGTTTAATAATAGGTTGAGTATAGGAAAACATGTATGCAGGTTATTTAGCCCTTTTGTGTATACATCACTTTATACTGGAGCTGATTAAAATAATTTTTCAGCTTATTTTTAGTAAAAAGATTCTGAAAACTTCAGTATTTGAATTAATTCAAATGAGTGGTTTTAGAATGCATGTGTTGCCACTGGAGGAGAGAACAGGAAATGCCTGGAATGTCAGTAATGAGTGTCACAGGGGAAAACTCATCTATTCTGATTTATCTTAATACTAGCAAGTTTAAGCTTGATACAACTGAAAGGCAACTGTCAATGCCTGTAATCAACATTCTGTCTGATATTATTATTTCTTTTCAAGGAATAAATTTGCTTAGCACCTTTCACAAAGGTCCATCTATTTTCAGTGCTGGTCTCTTGGTATTTTCATAATGGCTCTTGTATGTACTGAGGTACCATTTTGCTAACCTGTATTACCAAAGGATTCTTCATGCGGGTTTCAGCTTCTACTGCTGTTTTATTTCTCATTTTGAATCTTCACAGTCAACTCTTCCCTTGCAGATAAGAAGGCAGATTGTACAATTACAATGGCTGACACTGATCTGTTGGCACTCATGACTGGCAAAATGAATCCTCAGACAGTAAGTACAGCGAATGTGAGATGATAAGAGGACTGACATGTTTGTTCTCAATGTGCTCAAGTTGAAATTGAGTAAACCAAATGTGTAAGTTGCTGTGCTATCCTTCAAATTTGAGCTGTTCTGAGTAACGTTCTTTCAAGTTTTTGCTCTGGTAATCACAAAGTAGATAAGAATTTTCACAAACTGAGGTGTGTCCATGAGAAGTTTAAAGGTAAAATATGGTACAGAAATGTTGTACATGTAGAAAATTCAGAAGCAGTTGCAGTTTTACTTATAGACTAGATATTTTAGTGCATGTATTTCACCCTCTTACAAAGTCTGGAGCAAAAACCAAATCAGCTGTGTGTCTGCTTCACAAACTGGATTTGTAAAATTGAATTGATCAGTAACAAAACCAGTTGAGAAATCAGTTGTGACCCTGTACGAACAGTCATCACTAAGACATGGCGTGTTGTGCCCTGCTCTGAGTGCACATCCAGGGTTGGGATAATCCAAGAAAAAAGCACTACCAAATTTATTCCCTTTGGGTGTAACAAATAAGCTAAGCAAACAGCTTCCTCAGTTTACTGTTCTGCCTTCTAGTGCCAGAAAATGCATTTATTCCTGGATGTGAGTGTCTGTCAGAACTGTTGGAATTATCAAACTGCACATACATAACTGTCTGGGGGAGGTACATTTGGGGGAATATGTTGTATTGCATTTCATAGAATCTTTCTTTCTTTCCAGGCATTCTTTCAAGGCAAATTGAAGATTTCTGGGAACATGGGCATGGCAATGAAACTTCAGAATCTACAGCTTCAGCCAGGCAAAGCTAAACTTTGAGCTCAGTAGAGTAAATAGTCAGTCCTTGATATTCTTGACAAAAAAGTAGAACAAAACTAGACATTATCAATAATATGGCACAGGCTGGGTTTGATTGGACCTCTCTTACCTAAATTCTGTGGTTAGAGACCTTAATTCTCTTCATAAATTCCATCAGTTTCTCTGTGGCTAAGCTTGAGGCACTAACTGCTAGGAATGATATATGGTGGGCTTTTGTGACGGTTTTTGTTTTAATCAATACGGAAAATTTTATATAACTTAGGGTTGAATGAGGCTGCTTTTTGTTGTCCAGGTTACTTGGGAAGGAAGTGAGGAAAGTTATGAGTAGTTTGGAATATCAATTGAGTTGCATTTTTTAAAATGCTGTAATAGCAGGTCATACAAATGCTTTCAGACTTCCACTCTAACAAATCTGCTGCTGCTTACATTAAAATGATCTTGTAAAGGGGATCCCTAACAACATTTTTTTAGAATAAGATTTAGCAATTTGCTATAAAATACTTTTCTTACTACTACTTTGGATTTAAAAAATACATGAAATATCCAGAAATAAGCAGGAACTGGAACACTGAAAACAGATTAGGTTTGCCAGGAGAGCAGAGAGGGAGTACAACCAATGTGGTTCCTGTTTTCTCCTGACAAAATCTGGTGTTGATCATGATGCTATCTTTGTCAGTAATGTAAAAACTTCTGTTTTGGGAAAACGTTTTCTGGTTGGAAGTTTAATAGAAAATTAAATATACTTTTCCTGTTCTTCTGTGTGTCTCTTGCTCAGATTTATAAACGTGGAATTCATGTTATGTGCTGAACTGAGTGTTTTGTTCAGGTTGTCACAAGGGGCACCTGCAGATGTCCATTTTTAACTCCTCAGGCATTGTCAGTAGATAGTCCATAAACTACATCACACATCCTCACATAGGTGGGCTGTGACTGAGGAACTTGGGCTGAAGCTTTCACTTCCCTGGTTTAACTAAAGTCACAGTTGGACTCAGTGGTCCTTGTGGGTCCCTTCCAATTCATCATATTTTGTGGATCTGTGACAATAAAAATGAGCAAATTGAAGCCAATCATTCTTTTCTGTAGTGCATGGTGACAGGTTGCTGAGCAGTGAGATGGCTCTACTGAATCAGGCCAAAACTCTTCGTAGCCCACTGGACTTTCTGACTGTTGATACCTAAGAAGGAACATTAAGATGGCCCAAACATCTCTTTACCCAGACTACCTTCCTAACTGGAAATAATTGTAATTTTGTAATTTTTTTTCCCCAGCTCACAAATTTGAGCCAGAAGTGGTATGTCTGGATTGTCTTTCATGAGTTTGTCCAGTGATTTTTTGAATCCTTGGACAGCTTTTTTTATCATGGGTCATGAGTTTCTGTACCTACACATCATGTGGAATCAAACTTACTCCTCTTTATATTCTACATTTTTCATGTTTGTTGGGGTTGGTTTGTTGTTTTTTGGGGGAGGGGTTATTTTTTTTTTTTAAACTGGAAGAAACCATGAACAACTTCAGAGCACTCCTGGTGTTTATAGTCTTGCCCTGTCACCTTCAACTTCCCAGCTCCAAGAGGACATTCTCTTTAACAGTGTCACACGGAGAGAGCCTTGTAACCTTTTGGCCCCCCCAGGTATCCTTCCTGTGTGCTGCATTCCCGTTGTCCTGGTAAAAAGTTTTCATGATCCAGGAGCATTTTCTGCCTTGTGTTTTCTTTCCCTGGTTGCTTTTCTGACCATTTCTAGTTCTGAGATGATGTGGTCTTAGATCTCTTAAAACTGCGGGTTCATCTCTTTCATACTGACTCAGTGCTTGTTTCTGCACTGTGAAACTGAAATGTTTTTAGTTATTGCTCCATATGCTTACTTTATACTGAATTTCAGCTTCTTTTACTGTCCAGGCACGGAGTGTTCAGACCTGCCTGCAACTCTTGGGCTTCAATATCTGGATGGATCAACCTTTGTCACCCCACTGTTCATCTTTTGCTAAGGCATTAGTTTTCTGTTAAATAGGACAGATAGAGCCTTGCTCCACTGTAAACTTAAAATACAATCTGGCCATATGAATCAGGTTTCCTTTTGGGTATTGCTTGTTGACTTACCCAAAGGATTGGAATAGATAGGGTTCATGCCTCAAATGAAAGCAGTGTTAACTCTCAATAAAATAACGTTACCTAATGGATCCACTGCTTTCTTCTTGCCATTTGACCTGTGGGTTAAAATAAAGGGGAATTACAGGATTGCAGCAGTAATTCTGTACTGAAAACAGTTTGTTCCTCCTTTTGAATCACTTTGAGTAGATGTCTCTTATGCAAGCTAAGAACATTCCTTTTTCAAGAATTTTGAACACAAACCTATTTTTTGCCACTGTTTAATTAAAGAAGCAAATGAATTTTGAAGTGTAAATAAGCTAACATAGATAAGAGGAGTCCATGCCGATAACAGTTTAAGTAAGATGTGCTCAACTGCAGATTGGGGTAAGTTTTTCTAATGTGGGGGAAAAGTCACACAGAAATACTAAGGGAAAAAAATGTGCAAAAATAACTTTGGAGTTTGTTTGCTCCCAAAACAGAGAGACTATCCAAGTGTGAGTCCTTGGCCTTCAGAGAAATCTCAGGGTTTGTGCAGGCCCGGGGCTTTCAGGCTTGAGCACTTGCAGGTCTGATTGTAAGAGCAGCAGTCGCAGATGAAATGCTCAGTTCCCAGCAGGAGTAGCTAGAGGGAGCAGTGCAGGGTGAGCACAGCCTGCAACTCAGGGAACCAGTCCCTCCTGTATTTCTCCTGCAGGATTTAAGATGGGGTAAAGGACAAAGTTGCATATTTACCACATCTACCAGTTAATGTCTTATTTAGACATCTGTCTTGCATTACTTCTTCACTTTCAGCACCTTCTTTGTGTTGGAAATTGCTGAGTAATTTTTAAATGGAATACGTTCTCTGATTTTTCTGGGAGTGAGGGGGGTGTGTGGTCTTTTCTAAAAATCCCAGATCCTCCATTTACATTCTGCAGGATTAGAACATGATGTCTTTGAAGAAATAAATTTCACAGTGGCTAGAAATAATTAACAGGTATCAAGTGTGTGATTGCTGCTCTAGTTTGAGTCATGAGAAGAAACTCCTTTTCATAAGAAAATGTGCTACTTCAAGAAATCTAACTTTCTGTGTTGATCAGGATAACAAATAGGATTTGATTGCAAAATTCTGAGTTTGGGGTGTTTGCAGGAGAGCTCTTTGTGGATAAATGAGGCATATCCATGGGCAGCTGACGCAGCCTGGGGGGAGCTGGGGAGGCAGCTGTAGGTTGGGGTGTGGGCCCGACCTCCCCCCTGGAATTAACTCCCTGGGGAGTGTGATCCATGTCTAGTACAGGTGTTCAGAACTGCAGGTGTGAGAGGGGGAACGGAGAGCCTGGCAGGTGGCACCATCATGGCTTTACCTGTGGAGAGCAAGTCCTGGTCCAAGGCAGGGTGGGATCTCTTGGGTGAGGAGGGTGTGACCAGCTGAGCAGGGCTGGTGGCAGCTGGGCTAAACAGCTGGTTTGCTGGGCAATAGATCATTTCAGGATGCAGGAGGATGGGATAAAGAGACTTGACTGCATCTTCCCTCTCAGCATAGAAAAAAATTCCAATAATCACAGGGCTGGTTTTGTTCATTTCCCATATGTCCAATTCATCTGAGGTCAGATTAAACTCTTACCTCCTTGGAACAGGAAATACATGGCTTCCTGTTGCACAGAGCTCCAAGCTGCATGTCAGCTCTCGTTAGACAGAAAAGAGTAAGAATGCAATTAGCCTGGTGGATAAAAGGCAGGGAAAAGTCCCTTAACTATGAAAAATCAACACTTGAGGAAGCAAACCACATGTGGAGAACAAATGCTGGAAAAAGCCCCAACTGTTTGGAACAAATGCCTTTATTACTCAAATAAACAGCAGTGTAATTTGTTGGAGTGACAGTGTGAGCTATTCTGTCCCCTGTATCTCTAAGATGAGTTCACTGCTGACTTGAAAGCAGATGGCTTTATACGGCCCTGGGTGGGTTTTCTGGGAAATGTTAGTTCTTTACTGTGATACAGGAACAGAAATATCCTACTAATGCTGCAGCAGGCCAAAAGGAACATGGATAGTGTAAAACAAGTACAAAATATGCTGTGTCTGTAGCCCATATTTCAGGTAGATTGAAAGCAGTCATGGATTTAAATTTTTTTTTAAACATCCTCTGGGAGAACAGACATCTTAAAGTTCATTGGGATCAAGACACAGATGCCAATAGGCTCATGGCCAGGCTCTGTTGTGCATTCTTAGGTTTGAAAAATACTCCCCTTCCTGCTTTGGAGACAAAACCCCTTTTATTCCATGTGTTTTGATTATTCATTTTTTGAAGCAAATGACAGCAAGTTACTTAAAAGAATTTTAATGGGCTTTTTTCTCTCCTTTCAAGTAAAGGCACGATATCAGCACATAGCAATGAGCACTCACGAACACCAGTGTTTCTGTAGAGTTTTAAGCAGATAAATAAGGGGGTGAGAGTAAAGACCATTTTGTAACTTGACCTCCTGGATGCCTCATGCCTCGCTCCATGCTGATCACAGGTGATCTAGTGCCTGTAGGACCACTGTTCTTGAAGCTCCTGCTTTCAGAGATGTGCTTATACCTTTTGTTCTCTGCCATGTTGTTGTCTGACCGGTGTGCCTGTTACTTGAGTTAATCATACCACATCTAAATTTAGCCTGTAATCTCTTTAGGACAGTGGCAGTAGTTGCAAAGTCAGAGCTGGGCAGGTCTCACATGGAAGGTGTTTTCTACTGCAGCTTGGCCCTGGGCATGGCCTGATGCTGAGGTCTGCAAGAGCATCTTTGAAATCTAAGAGCTCAGGTTGGCAGAGCTTGTCCTTGGCCACCAGTGGGGCTTTTCACTGCTGGGGCAGTGCAGGAGGTTGGGCCCTGCACCATGTGCCAAGCCCATTGCAAAAGCACTGGGGTGTGTTGTGGCACAACTCTGTCACAGCTGCCCCAGGACCTGGTTCTGTGCCATCTGTGATCTGAAGACGTAACTGTACCAAAGTTTAAACTGAGTCTTCAGTTTTTAAACTTGGAAGTGTTTCTTCATGCAGGCTGCCACCACTGCCCACACCCCACAGCAGGGAATGTGCAAGACTCAAGTTTGACTGGAAATGTTTCCTTCAGCTCTTTCTCTGCTGTGAGTCTTGCAGTGGCAGCGCTTTGCTCTGAAAGCACCAGAAAGCTGTAATGGACAGAAGCAGTGGCTGCTGAGCCCATGTACCATGGTAGGGCACAGCTTTGGCTCGCTGGATCAGAATGCCTTTAGATAGACTTGATTCCAGCTGGATGATGGAAATGCAGCACTGGGTCTGGAGACACGAGACTGTGAGTCTGGGATATGGTGATGCAGCAGGATAAGATGTGAAAGAATTGAAAGCTTGGGAAAAAAGCCTACATTTGTAGTGTAATGTGTGTGTTACCTTTGCATGTGGGATAATACCTGCTGTCTAGTCCTGGCTCTGTGCTGATGGATAATCCTGGGCTGGCTCTGACACTTGCATGCCTCTGCTTCCCCACTAAAGGAGGCACAGTTCCCCTCTTTATAATGTCCTGTACTGCCTCTAGGTGCTACCTGATGGGTAGTTACTATACTGCACAACAAAAACCCAGATAAAAATGCCCTTCTGGGAAAGAGTGAATGCTTTTCACTCCCCCTGCCATGTGTGCTGGTCTGGCATCAATGGTGAGCAAGGTAATCCCCCTCCTCCTCCTCTCTGCAGACTGGGATGAGATGGGGAGAGTTTTTTTCCTCCCTGAAAAAACTGTACATTTTGTTGTTTCGACTCAAGGCACCGTAATAAAGAAAGGGTAGCAGGAAAATGTGTCCTGCATCTCTGAATCACTAAGAAAAAGCAGCCAGCTTTGTTTTGTTTTTATTTTTGTTTTAGTAAAAACACACTTCCCACTCTTAACATTTGAAAGTTCCACGTGGCACAGAGGGGGATCAGTTCCAGTTGATATAAGCCTGGATGAAGAGAGAGAGGAAATAACTTAATTGCTTTAGACTTTAGTTCAGCTGGAGTGGAGAGGAAAGAATCGGTGTCCCTTTTTTGGAATTCAGGAAGAAGGTCGTGTTGGTGAGGACAGATCCTCTTCAGGTTCTGTGGAGGTACTGTATAGAGTGCTGGGGCATTCACAAAACAGGTGGCTTTGTATTTAAAATAGTAACTGCTGGCAGGGACAAAAAGCTGTGTTGCTTTCTTGGAAGTATTGCTGCACTTGGAGCATACTGTGTTATCAACAGCATGTTTCTGTGCTTTCACCGAGGGGGGAAATAAGAAATGTGAGGCTTCTGGGCTGGAGGGAGGGGGGTGTGTGTGGTGGAAGGTTCTGATGTTAGTACTGTAATGTGGGGCTTAAAGATAAAAAAGAAATAGGGTACATGCAGTGTTGCAGCGAATTTGGGGACTTAGCCTCTAAGGCATCTGTAGTTTCAGCCTATTGATCCCTGGTCTCTGAAGATGAGTTGATGGGTTGAAAACCAGGGAGAGTTAAAGGGGAGGGAGATGAAAAGCAGGAAAAAGTGCTGATCTGTCTGCTCCTAGCTAACTTGAACCAGATCCCCAGAGAACGGGAGGACATTCCCACCTGGGATTCAGATTTTGGGCTGAATGCAGCTAAAATCAAAGATGCAGCCCCAGTGCAGCTCGGGTCTCTTGCAATGAAATGCAGAAGCACACATTGTCTGTGCTCCTCTGCCAATTCCAGCATGCTGGCTTTTGGCATCGCTCACGGATCCTGCAAACTGTGTTGACAAAAAGTAATGGGGATTGTTTACTTCCCAAGCCTTTATATTCAGACTATAGCTGCTTCCTCTTTCCTACTCACATTTTCCCATATGGTGACTTTGGAAAATTCCTCTCCGATTTCGTTGGGAAGTGCAGGAAGCTCTTGTTGGTAGAGGGTTGCCTGTTCCTCTCTCTATTCTGCTGCTCACATCTGGAAAGGATCTGGCTTGGAAAGGGGAGACTCACTCTGAGCTCAGTGCATGTCACTGACATGGCATGAGTGAGGGAGCCTGTGGGAGCAAGAGAAATGTTCTTCATTCAACTGATTCCTGACAGCAAAGGTGAGTGTTTCAACACTTTATTTGTTTTAAAAGCTAGATTGTCAGAACCTGCAGCAGCAGTCTGTCTTTCAGCTGCAGCTTTTAGTAAGGACACTCAGTGTAAGAAAGTTACTCAGTTAACCTGTTGATTTTGAAGGAGAGTCCTCTCCTTCAGTGGATGTTTTTCCTATCCGTGGCTGTGTGTCCTGTGAGAATGTGTGTGGACAGTAATAGGTAACAGACATGATACTTTGAAAGTGATTCTGTTTGTTGTTGAGGTAACTGTGATTACTGAGGAGCATTCAGTAACTCCTGAAACTTCAGTTTACCTCTGGAGACTGTGCCTTTCAGAGCTCTGCCTCTGATGCTGTGGGGCACCAAAGTGCAAGTGTCAGTTTTGTCTGGGCGCAGAAGGATGCAGCCACAGAACCCCCTGAGCTGTTTCCAGGGTCACCTCAGTCTTTGGGTGGCAGGACCTGATCCAAAGCTCACCTCCAGCAAGGGAAGAGGACTGTTGCTAGTGGGTTTTGAGCTACTCATTTAGAAAGGTTTCTTAAAAAAGCTTTGGATCAGGCCCATGGGAATGAAATGGAGCAAGTTACCTCAGACTTTCTTTGAACTAAAAATCAGAATCATGGCTGGTTTTAATGCCTGTGCTCCAGATGTGCACAGATGTTCCTGTGTCCAAAGTGTCTCCCTGTGCTAGAGCAGTGTTCACTCCAAAGGCATTGTAGCAGACGTGCGTATGGATGGCAAGGGAGTGAGATTCCCTCATAAATGTTATTGTGCAATAGACAGAATAATTCATGTTAATTTCTTAACATCTTTTCAGCTGAATATATGGAAAAGTCAGCATGCTGCAAATCTATAGATCCCAGTACCAACCACGATGTAACTGTGCTGTGTTGATATTGTTGATATTGTTACAGCAGGGCTAGTTGTGACTTGCACATACAAGATTTTTTTTTTCTTTAGTTTCTTTTGTAAGTATCTGTAAGGGTAAGGTGGTATGTAGGGAAAATACTTTGTTAGAAGATCTCAGATACTTTCTGAGATTATTTTCTTTAAGATTTCTGAAATATTTTCTGAGATTAGGTCACCCAGTACTAAGGATTTTACTAATCCACTGTTGGCATACTCACATGGCCAATTTTGATCTCACTGTTATTATCTAGCTGCCATACAAGGAATGTTTTATAAAAGAGTTTAATTTCATTATATTCAGCTATGACAGACATGGAAGCTGTGAAATAGTAGAGCAGGGGGAAGAGGGATCAAGCACACAATGTTAAATGCTTAAAATCACCCAAAGATTGGGACCAGAGCAAAACCATTCATGTCTCAGGATGCTCTGCCCTGTAGTCCCACTTGCTCTCATTTCTTCAAGTAAGTGTTTAAAGAAGTTATTTAAGATTTTCATGTCTGTAACTGAGAGCATGATCTGTTCAATGCCCCCCAAGCACCCAAAGTCTGTGAGAGCCCCTGGTGCAAAGCAGCAAAGCCCAGTGGATGTGAATGGAGATGTGCAGTTCTGACAGCTGCCAGTCTGGCTCTGGGAGGTTCTTGCTTCTGATGCAAAGAAGGAATCTGGGCTGGCAGAGGTGAACAGAGTACTTATTTCATAAGGCCATGAATCCATTGTGCCTTTTCACCTTAGAAGATCAGCCTAAGTCTTTCTCATCACTGTCAAATCCTCATTAGAATAGCCAAGAGGATAAAAGACAAGCCATAACCAGCCCTGACTGCAAACTTTGATGTATGAAATCTGAGAAGGGCAACAAATGGGACCAAGGGGGCTGGGTTAGGGCCAGCTGGCAGCTCCAGTCGATATCCAACTTCTGTTTGGATTATTTTAACCTGCTGCCAGAAAGATAAAAGCTGAACGTGAGCCAGGCCTCCTAGGTTCAGATCGGCACTGTCCAAAATCCATAGGAAGCCCGTTCTGTTTTCAGTAGCCACGAGGTTTTGTTGTTGTTCCATGCACATGTAGCAGCCCCTCCGAGTCACTCTTATCCAGTCTCTGTGTTGTTTAAATAACGAGAAGAGTTTCTTCCCAAGCAACACTGTGAGGAGTTGTGTGACTGACAGCCGCGTAGAGCTAACATCGCATAACCTCTGCTGTAACTCTCTGGGATCACCTGGCCCTTCTCATATATGAAAAAGAAAAAAAAAAGCGCTAAATACCTGGAGGAGCCGGGGCCGGTGCGGGGGATGTGGTGCTGGGCAGCGCTGCCCGGGGGATGCTGTGCCTGTGGGATATTGCTCCCGGGGGATGCTGCTGGGATGCCGATCCCGGGGGATGCTGCTCCGGAGCGCCCCGGGACAGCGGGTCCGGTGCGGGCCGTGCCCCGGGGCTGACCCGCTGTCCCGGGCCCGCAGGGGCGATGCCGGCCGGCGGCCGGGCGCTGCTGGCACTGGTGGCACTGG
>WBMV01005721.1:1727590-1738135 GCA_013396655.1 Campylorhamphus procurvoides | reverse complement strand
GTAAACTAAAACCACTACACAAGCACAGACTGGTTTTCATGGACTTGCTGTGTCTTCAGGCTCTTAAACTGATGTTTGAGTCATGGTACAAGGGGTAGACAATCAACCTCAGCAAAGTTCAGATTGTAAAAAAATTGGTCTTCCATAATCTCCAATTCTTTTTTACCTTGTGCAAAATATTGGAGGTATCTCAGACTCAAGGTGGTATCTGACAATTTGCACATTTATGCGTATTCAGTCTTTTTTTTTTTCACGGTGATATGCTGTCCTAGTTACAGGGGCTGGGACCGGTTTATCACTATGTAGGTATAACCAAAACTGTGTATTCTACATCCTCTATGTCATTTCTGATGAACAGTTAATAATGGATCTCAACAGGATCAACACTCTCAAAAAGACTGCAAACATCATCCTCACCAACAGGTTTTCCTTTTCCTTTGCATTCAGGGGGACCATGTGGTGCTCAGCACAGGGGCTAATGAACACCATACTCTTCATGCCACAGGATGCTGGATTATACATCTGTTTTTGTGGGTTTCAACCAGTTTTTCTCTGTATCATTGTATTTATTGTAGTCTTTTTAGTAAAATTCTCACTTGCAGTCCCTCTTGAGTCGGGTTCATTTCCCCCAGTGGTTTACCTTTAAACCAGCACATAAACACACATGAATTTTGTTAAAAGTCTAGTGAAACCTCAGATGAACTATTATGTACTTGATATTTTTTAAAAGCAAACACAGGGTAAAAGCCTAGTAGGGACAAAGTTGTTGTGAAAACATTCTGGCAGTTTATTCACTCTGTCAAATAACACAAAAAATCCACAATTTTTTTTTCCCTGGCTGAACTCTGAATTGTCTGAATTTCTTCCTTTTCTTGACTCTCTAGTCTCAAGGTGCGAAACCCATGGATGAGAGCTGAGTAAGAGTACGGGAGTCTTACTTCTGCCTGTTGCACAAGCTGTTGTCCAGCTCCAGAGAGGCAAATGACCTGTCCCAGTAGGCAGAGATGCTGAGCCTCCAAATCCCTTCCTCATACAAGGTTTGTAAGTTTGATAGCATTTAGCCTTGTCTGAAAAATAAAATGCAGAATGACATAACTGATGGTGATTAGGTAATTTCAAAGAAAGACAAAAATTCCCAGATAATATTGCATTTCTTACCCTAAAGCTTCTATTGGCTAAGAATAGAACCCAATAATTGATCCCCGTGCACCAAAAGGAATTCAGTAGATGTCTTTTCAGAATTTAAAAATAATCATTAAAAAGCAAGAAACTTCTGCTTTTATTAGAAGAGAGTCATTGCTGTTCATGGGACTAAGCAAGGCAGAATGGGATTTTTGAGGAGTAATGTGTATTTGGACTTCAAGACCTGTGCCTTATACCTTAATGGCAGGTTCAAAGTGAAACTGTTTGATAGTTATTTCTTCTGATATTGAGTCCTGTGTTGAGCACCAAACACTGGAGAAGGATTAGCAGTTAGTTGCATCAGGTACTGTCTCTGCCCATGAAATGCTGTAGAGAAACTATTCTCCAGAGTGCACATTAACATAACTGTTGAACATGACTCTTAAGATGTGATCCAGTCATAAAGGAATATGTTGCTGTCATGCAAGAAGAACTAATTAGATTTTGGCCTTCTTCTAATATGCCATCAAATCTTTTCCCTTTTTACTTTCTCAGCAATTAGGGGCTTAATGTAATATCTTCATAGTTTCAAATTTTCTCATGCCCTTGATGGCCCAGAAGAAGAGCTTTACATATTGAACAGAATAAGGGACATTGTCAGAAAAGGAAATAGAACATGCAGAGTCAAAAGTTAGGCACTGCCTTGCTGTATTTTCAGATGTTGCAAGCAGACATAATGAACATACTACTTGGCAGAAAGTGCAAGCCCTGTGCATGTATCTTAAATCTTATCCCTCAGGTGAGGCATCAGACAGTATTTCCTACAGTCCAGACACCTCTCCTAGTTATTGGTGCCTGCAGTCTTTCTTTCCAGGCATGAGCAAGGTAACCTAGTGAAGATAATATAACTATTGGTTAGAGTAGTCAGCCAGGAAATAGAAAAAAACCCCATATTTGAAGGACTTGGATTTTGTGGGGGTCCCAGGACTGCAGGCATCCCCTGAAACCGCCTGCTAAATCAAGGTAACAAAAGCAAGTGCTGGCTAAGCTCTGGACCTGAGCAATCTCTGTTGTCCCTAGACTGAGACAACTCTGTGTATGCTGAACAGCAGGACCTTGTGGTGCTCTAGGAAATTCTAGTATCACAAAATGCATGAGCAACCAAAAGTTGCCAGGTGTACAGATTCGGTAACTGAGTCCTACATGTGTGTCATCCTTCTTGGATCTAGTCCTACTGCCAAGAATGATGGAGTACCGGACTAGCCCAGGGAACAAACTTTGTCAAGACGAGAAAAATCTAGTGTGGAAATGGACTTCAAAGAACAGCTTAGCACACAATCTGACCCCATCAGTTTTGGAATAGAGGAGCTCATACACAATTAGGAAGGGCTTAAACTAGTGGCTTGTGCTCCATATCAACAGCACATTTAGAGTAATTTTTCACTTTTTTTCCATATGGGAAACACTGTAGGAAGAACTGCCTGATTTTTCTTTGTATTCCACTGCTCTTTTGAACTCAGAGCCCTGGCTCTTATATATTTTTATATTTGCCATTGCATTGAGTAGGTCCTGCTCACAGGGCAACAACCTCCCACAAAGGCAAGAGATTCCTCAATAACAACAAATGTAGCTTTTGTGCTCCACTTGGGGTATTAAGGAGGTATTGGACATAAGTGTAGATCCATCACTTTCTTCTTGACAGCTTTAAGCCAGTGAATCAGTCTTTCTGTCACTTGGGAGGAAAGTTGTAGAGTAGTGGAATCCTGGTCCTCACCCTCATGCTTATTACTTAGATTCCTTGCAATTGAAGATTATCAGGTTTTTCACTATACCATAAACCCTTACCGCTTCAAAATTTATTGCTTTAAAACTAAAGAACTTTTATAGAGGAATAATGAGATTATTTTCCTCTGAATTTAGGATTTAGTTACAGTTCAACTATTTCTTATATTTATTTTCAGCTTTTAAGTTTTCTTTTTTTTAAGTTTTTTTCTTTTTTCTTTTTAAGTTTTTTTTCTTTTTTTTAAGTTTTCCTTGTTTCTGACCTCCATCAATGGGTATTTGCAAACATATCTATCAAAACTTAATGGGAAAAAGGCAATAAGTTGTTGTTAAATTATATTTTGGACAGAGCAGTCAGGCCTCAGATGGGTTTGGGCGTATTATATGGCTTGCTTTCTATAGGAAAGGGTCAACTTTTCTCTGTAAATGTTCAATACAGTGCTGTCTTCCAAGTAAAATTTGCACAGTGAATGAGCCAAATAGCAGTAAAGTATCCGAAAGTGCATGGAGTGCTTAACCCATCACCCATGTGACATGGCAAATACAGAACACTTCAACACTTTCATTTTTAAGGTATGCATGCTGTTGTATTAAAGTGTTTTTCCTGCCCTTGCAGCTTTTCTTTCTATAGTATGTAGGTTCTATTTTAGTGAGATAAATACTTTTTGTGTGCATATCTCCTTTTCCCACATATCAATTCTCCCCTTTTTAAAATATATAAAATATATTTGCTTTTTCTTTTCTTTTTTTTTTTTTTGTAGTTTCAGATCTCTGTTTTATATATGATCTCTTTTTCCTTCTTCCTAGTCTCTTTCATTTTCTTCCTCTGCTTTTTCCTATACTCTCACCTCTCTGTCCTCATGGCTGTATTAAAATTAGCATCAAACAATGGAGTTCTCCCAGCTTAATTCTCCTTTTTTCTGTACAGAGTTCACTCCTCTACGCAGGATTTTTGTACTCCCTTAAAAGAGAGTAAGCAATAAAGTTCTTTTTCTTCCTATCCTCTATTTTTCTAGGACATGGAGGTGAAGGCTAGGGGAGGTACTGTGAACATCTCTTCCTCATAACCTGCAGAAAAGATCGAGTGATTTTTAGGGTATCATTGAAGGCAAAGTGGATATGTGCTTCATCAGGAGCAGCTGTCCCAGAAAAGTGTCTGGCGCAGACCTCAAACCGCTAGGCTTCTGACCATTGAGTTTGTTTGTTTGGTGCCCTCACTGAGCTGTTGGGCAGAAGAAAGGTGGAAGGCATGGATGGGAAAAAACCCACCTATGGTGCAGCACCTCTGAAGCCAGGCACAGAGAGAGGGACAACTACACTGAACAGTGCCAACAAATTAGGAGTTTCTGGCTATCCTGCTCCAGCTTGCCTCTCTGGGAATCCTTCTGTCCATAAGGTTCCCACTTACCTGCATGTCCTTGATGTTGTGTTCAGAATCACGGAATATTCTGAGTTGGAAGGGACCATTGAGTCCAACTCTTAAGTGAACAGCCTGTACAATGATCAAACCCATGACCTCAGTGTTATTAGCAACATGCTCTAATCAACTAAGCTAATCTCAGCAACCAAACCCAAGACAGGAGAAGCCTATTATTATGTGATATCCTTTCTGCCAGATCTCTTTGAGGTCCTTTTATTCATTATTGAAGGTTCACAAACATTTTACTACTGTCAAAGGGACCAACTAGTTTTTTTTTTTTTTTTGCAATATTTTATTCTGCTTTTCTACACTTGAAGAAGTATCTGTTTTCCCGTGGTTTTAACAAAACTAACTATGCAAAGAAATCAGTGTGAATTATAGATACTGGTGGTGGAAATAAGCATTTTAATAGAAAAATAAATAATTTCATCTATGTAAGAGCTGTACAGGGAAAGATAAAGACCTTATTCAAAGACAAACAATAGGGATGGGGTTTCAAGAGATTAGTGGTAAAGGACATTGTTTTTTCACACAATGCTAGACATTTCCTTTCCTTTCCCTCAGGTTTCCAAGACAAGAAAATGTGTATCTATCTAGTTACATTTGAGACTGTTTAGAATGCTGCAGGTCCTGAATGTGCTGGCCCATGAGAATAGCTGCAGAGGACATGGCCCACTGCATGTTTTAAAGACAAGGATTTTTATGAGTGTAGTGGAATAAATATTGTGGCGGTGATGTGACTATATAAAAAAATCTTCTGATATGATTTCCCAGAAGGGGTGTTCCTCAGTTATTCTGTTTTTCAATTTGCAAAACTCTTTTCAGACTCTTGCAGCTCTGCAAAATTCAGCTCTAGAAGAAACACTGCTGAAGAGCTACAAAGCCATGATGTAGCTCATAGTTGCTACATTAAACTGTGTATAATCATAACCCTTTCCAGTGACCTTTACACAGAGGCACCAGTTCAGTTTGGTTATTAACATGAACTTGACCTTTTCTTCAAATTAATTAGCATAAATCCTCACACTTCATAAGAGTTAAAGCCTCCATCTAAAGCCCACATAACAAAGGCTCCATGATACACTGACAACAGGGACCTAACTTTTCCCACAGTTGCTCCTGGAGAAATAGTCATCTAACTTAAAGGCTTTTCTGCTAATTAATTCCTCTGCTTGGCATTCTAGAACAGGGAGGACAAAAAGCCCTGTACTAATGAGCCATTTGTAGAAAGCTGTGTCTCTCTGAAATATCCCAGAGCTCTGTATTACAGCTAAAACATGTGGCATGGCTCCTCAGCATTTTGGACCTACGCTCCTGTTCTCTTGGAACATCCTGTGGTGTCCCGGCTGACCTATGGAGAAACATATGTTTTTTATGTTTTTTCATAAAAGTGCCAGTTAATTTGTCCTGGAGGTTCTGCTTCTGAACCTTCTTGCACTTAGTCCACATCAATAGGCATGTATATGTCTATATTTTTGCATACCAACAGCATGTCTTGATAAACAATCAGCCTAGACATTTCACCTCAAGACTCTATCCTCAGCCCCATACTCCTTCTTTGTAACACTTCTACCTCCTTTAATGCCAGGAGAAAGGATGGTCTGGCAATACGTCCAAAATACTGTTACATGTTCTTTATGGCAGAACAAGAATATTTGTTTATCCATTTAAAAAAAATCCCATTCCCCCCTGAACTGACTCTTTCCTTCATCTATAGGTAACTAAATTAAACAAAAAATTATTACTTCAAGACTAATGAAAAGAAAAATAATATTTTCCAAATTCTCCAAGGACCTTCCTGTTTTAATACTCCATACAGCAACTGCAAAGATATAAGTGAGTCTGAGATTTGTCAGAGTAGGTAGAGTGTAGCATGGACATTTCAGCTGCAGTTAGTTATGAAGCACGTTGCATTTTTCCCAAGAACATTAGACTTTCAATTCACTTTTATTTTCTCTTTCATTCTGAGATTTTGTTTTAATATATTATCTCCTGGTTTCAGTTTTCAGAACCCCCACTTCTTTTCCACAATAATATTCCAAGGTTTTCTTTGGGCTGAATTTAAGGCAACCTGTGGGCACACATCACTATAAAAAGAGGATCTTTCTGCTTCTTAGACAAGGTGGGGGAATTTAAAATCAAATTCCTACTGGTATTCCTTGTAGCCAGAGGTTGTGAATACAGGTGTAATTGCATTTTCCCTACTGGAAGGCAGTTGTATGAATATTTGTAAGCTTACTTTTTCCTATTTTGACATCAGGAGTGCATACAGCAGCATATAAATTAGATACCACATTGAAATACATAATTATGCCATGAAAGCTGAATACTTTGTGCTAATACTTTTTCTCAGGTATCCTTTTATTTGCATATATTTAAGGTTTTTCTTATTTTACACATTTCCTGTTCTTATACCCTATTTAATTGAAGACTTTCCAACTTCTTTTGTAAAGAAAAAGTAATTATTCAATCAACATAAAGGCCAGTGTTATTGGGTTTTTTTGGCTAGTAAAGCTAAATGTTCACTAGCAGCACTTATTTAAATGTTACGATTACATATATCACAGTAATGCAATCAGGTTCATTGATAACTTCAGTAGAATTTCAGGCAAGTTTTGTTCCATTATAAACAGTACGATGAAAAAAATGTAGTGTCCAGGCAATTTTCCAACAGTTCAACATATTTTCCAGTATAGTTTAGTGGAACAGGTTTGCAAGTGATTTAACCACTTCAGTTTGTTCCTCAAGAAACATGTCTATTGCATCTAATTTGGAGAGACAGAAAGGTGAAATTAGTGCTATTAAATGGCAGTTACAAATTAATCTCCCAGGAGGAGTTGTAACCTAACCAAATTTTTCATTGATTAATTTCATTCCAATACATCTTCTTTCTACTTACTCTACTCCTATTACTGAAACATTACCTAGTTATGATACGTCTGTCTTCTTAACGTGGGGTCATTTACAAAAGAAAAGTTTTTGCACTGTAGAGATGTCGAAGGTTCTGTGAAGTCAAAGTTTCAGCTCAAATTTCCCATTTTTTGTGCTGCACTGAAATTTATGTAGCAGAAAGGTAATTGTGGGTAACACACCTTGCTGATCAAGAGAAGCCATACCATACAATCTTCTTGGATTTCAGTAAAGCTTTTGCTACTATCCTTCTGGACCAAATGTCCAGCACACAGCCTGATAAACATGTCATGTGATGGCTGAACAATAGCCTCATGGGTTGGGTGCAAAAGATTCTGGTGGATGGGGTGACGTCAGACTGGTGATCTGTCACTAATGGGGTTCCCCAGGGCTCTGTCCTAGGCCCTGTGCTCTTCAGCATTGTCATAAATGACTTGGAGCTGTTGACTCCCTTGAAGAGAGGGAGGCCCTGCAGAGAGACCTTGACAAATCACAGGGCTGGGCAATCACCAACCGTAGGAAGTTCAACAAAGACAAATGCCGGATTCTGAACTTGGAATGGGGCAATGCTGGATGTATATTCATGATGGGGAATGAGAGTCTGGATAGCAGTGTCACGGAAAGGGTCCTGGGAATCCTGATGGACAACAAGTTGAATATGAGTCAGCAGTGCTGGAAGCCTCCTGGAAGCCAGGAGGACCAACCGTGTCCTGGGGGGGCATCAGGCAAAGGATTGCCAGCCGGACGAGGGAGGGGATTGTCCCGCTCTGCTCTGAAATGGGGCGGCCTCACCTGTGTGCAGTTTGGGGCGCCACAATGTAAGAAAGATTTAAGCTATGCGAAAGCATCCAAAGGAGAATTATGAAGACAGTCAAGGGTCTGGAAGGAAAACCATGCAGTGTTGGAGATCACTTGGCTTGTTAAGTCTAGAGTAGAGGAGACTGAAGGGAGACATAGCATTCTACTGCCTCCCTGAGAGAGGAAGCAGAGGGACAGGCATTGATCTTTTCTCTGTGGTGACCAGTGACAGGACCCAAGGAAGTGGCATGAAGCTGTGTCAGGGGGGTTAGGTTAGATGTGAGGAAAAGGTTGAGTTACCACCCTTAGAGGTATTTAAATGCGTAGATGCTGCACCTAGGGACATGGTTTAGTGGCGTACTTGGCAGTGCTAGCTCAACCACTGGACTCCATGATATTAAAGGTGTTTCCCAGCTTCAATTATTCTGTGATTTTATGATTAAATCAGAATCCATGATTTGGGCTTTCCCAAAAGAGTGCTGAACAGGTGAGACAAAGCTGTTTGTGTGCTAATATGACTATTCGGGAATATTATTGTTCATCACACATTAAATTTTATTATATGAGGCCCTGCTTTAACTTCTGTACTATGGTAATAATGGTTATTTCTAATAACCAGCCAGAAAAAGTGGATGTGAACGTATAGATCAGAATGAAAACTCAGTGGGGATTTCTATGAACATATAACAAAAGAACTATACTGCATTTTTTTTTCTGCAACCAATTTGTTATGAAACAGCTATGGTGTTTCAGTCTTTGGCAGCGAGCATAGCAGACAGAGGTTATCAGTTTATATTCCTTAACTTACATTCAGTTCCGTCTTCAAAGTCTTAAATTTCAGCATGCATAAAATTTATGCTGTGAAACAAATTACATTCTGCTTTTCTTCTTCCCAGTATAACACCAATAAAATTTGTCATGAATTGAGATAAATGTCTTTCATAATGGAACCAGTTTCAGGAACTCAATGCATAGTTAGAAGAATTTGATTTTATTGTAAATTGTAGCTTAAAGCTTGTTGTGCATTCATTTTTACATATTTCAAACATTTAAAACAAACTATGTGCAAAATTTGAAGACTGGCAGTTTACAGCAAACTTTTTTGTAGGATATGGTGAACCCTGAAATAGAATAATTCGTCAGGGCAGCCTTCTATATTTATATTTCTTTGTTGTAAGAAAAAAACAATGTTTTATCATATCACAATACAGTTACATGGTTATGTGTCCTTTTCTGCATGATATCATTTGTCATATCAATTACAAGGTTATTTAATGTCACAATTATACCAGTTAAAATGCAAGAGTAAATGTAACAGTGTTGCAGCTATTCTATTCTTCATTGCAACACATTAAACCATTTCTATTACACTCCCATTATGAGAGAGTATTACTTGTTTGTGGATGTTTGCATAACACTTGTGCAGAATTGCACTGGCCACTGAGCAATTAGCCTTTTGGCCTCCCACTCTGGCATAGCATTATTTTAAAAGTGAGTATCTGCTTGCTAGGCAGCAAGCACTGCTTGAAGGCTGCTACTGCACCTGTGTGCACATACATAATGCAGAAAGATGCTGTTCATCCTATTGCTACAACTTCCCTGTCATTGCAGGCAAAGAGGGAAGGGCAGCTGGCTATTCTGCAGTAACAAGGATGAAAGGCATTCAAGCAAATTTCTATTTTCTGTGGTATATTAAACAGTCATACCAAAGCTGTGCTGTGTGATTTTAATTTAAAATTAAAAGATAGAAATGCATTGACATTGATATGCTCAGAAAAGCTATCTGCACAGGCAAAAAAAGTAAGCTGACTGTAGTGGGGAGTGGATGTACCTGTGAGTCTGTAAAGTGCTTACCAGAGTCTTGACTGAGATCTGTGTACTTTACCATTGAATCAGAAGCCAAGTTCTGCACCAGCACATCACTCCATCAATCAGCACAATGATTATATTTCCATTTGTATGACAAACTCTGTCTGAATTACTAATCAGAAGTAGAGTTTCTTGTCTCTTCCCAGAAAATCTTTTTCATGACATTTGCTCTCAGCATTGTGTCTGAGTGTGTCTCAATTACTTACTAAGGAAACTGCATTGGCTTAAAAGGATCCCTCTGCACTGGAAACATGGCCCCAGTTGAAATAACAAACCTTTCTGTCAGGTTTGTCTCTAGCAGGCAATAAGTGTGCTCTCCTACTTAATTAAAACTCTTTTCTCTAAAGATTTGGTGTCCTGCCATATCAGAATAACATAACAGCAATGTGCTCTATGAAAACACATTTCTTTAAACTATCCTATCATTTCCTGCTGGCATTTATTTTGCCAGCAAAGCAGTTTTACAAAAAAATTCCTAGGTTAAACACAAAAGCATTAAAACAGTGATCAGTAATCTGATGAAAATACTGGTTTTTTCCCTGACTAAATTAAAAAAAAAATGTTAGCAATACCATAGCAGTTTTTATACCTAATGAGCTCAGGTCAGATACATCTTTGTTCTCTCCCCTTACATCCCTATTCCC